>JALJCO010013467.1:62500-72500 GCA_023101725.1 Atherinomorus stipes | reverse complement strand
CGTTTCTGGTTTATATCAGTCGCTTCCGGTCTGAACTAGTCGCTTCTGGTCTGAACTAGTCGTTTCTGGTCTGAACTAGTCGCTTCTGGTTTATATCAGTCGTTTCCGGTCTGAACTAGTCGTTTCTGGTTTATATCAGTCGTTTCCGGTCTGAACTAGTCGTTTCTGGTTTGAACTCAGTCGCTTCTGGTTTATATCAGTCGCTTTCCGGTCTGAACTAGTCGTTTCTGGTTTATATCAGTTGTTTCTGGTCTGAACTAGTCGTTTCTGGTTTATATCAGTCGCTTCGTTCGGTCTGAACTAGTCGTTTCTGGTTTATATCAGTTGTTTCTGGTCTGAACTAGTCGTTTCTGGTTTATATCAGTCGTTTCCGGTCTGAGTTAGTCGTTTCTGGTTTATATCAGTTGTTTCTGGTCTGAACTAGTCGCTTCTGGTTTATATCAGTCGTTTCTGGTTTGAACTAGTCGCTTCTGGTTTATATCAGTTGTTTCTGGTCTGAACTAGTCGCTTCCGGTCAGAACTAGTCGTTTCTGGTTTATATCAGTTGTTTCTGGTCTGAACTAGTCGTTTCTGGTTTGAACTAGTCGTTTCTGGTTTATATCAGTCGCTTCCGGTCTGAACTGGTCGCTTCTGGTTTATATCAGTCGTTTCTGGTCTGAACTAGTCGTTTCTGGTTTATATCAGTCGTTTCCGGTCTGAACTAGTTGTTTCTGGTCTAAACTAGTCATTTCTGGTTTATATCAGTCGTTTCTGGTTTATATCAGTCGTTTCTGGTCTGAACTAGTCGTTTCTGGTTTATATCAGTCGTTTCCGGTCTGAACTAGTCGTTTCTGGTCTGAACTAGTCGTTTCTGGTCTGAACTAGTCGTTTCTGGTCTGAACTAGTCGTTTCCGGTCTGAACTAGTCGTTTCTGGTTTATATCAGTCGTTTCTGGTCTGAACTAGTCGCTTCTGGTCTAAACTAGTCATTTCTGGTTTATATCAGTCGCTTCTGGTTTATATCAGTCGTTTCTGGTCTGAACTAGTCGTTTCTGGTTTATATCAGTCGTTTCCGGTCTGAACTAGTTGTTTCTGGTCTGAACTAGTCGTTTCTGGTCTAAACTAGTCATTTCTGGTTTATATCAGTCGTTTCTGGTTTATATCAGTCGTTTCTGGTTTATATCAGTCGTTTCTGGTCTGAACTAGTCGTTTCTGGTCTGAACTAGTCGTTTCTGGTCTGAACTAGTCGTTTCTGGTTTATATCAGTCGTTTCCGGTCTGAACTAGTCGCTTTCTGGTTTATATCAGTCGTTTCTGGTCTGAACTAGTCGTTTCCGGTCTGAACTAGTCGTTTCTGGTTTATATCAGTCGTTTCTGGTCTGAACTAGTCGCTTCTGGTTTAGACCACTTGTTTCTGGTCTGAAACTAATCGTTTCTGGTTTGAACTAGTCGTTTCTGGTCTGAACTAGTCATTTCTGGTTTATATCAGTCGTTTCTGGTTTATATCAGTCGTTTCCGGTCTGAACTAGTCGTTTCTGGTTTATATCAGTCGTTTCTGGTCTGAACTAGTCGTTTCTGGTCTGAACTAGTCGTTTCTGGTTTATATCAGTCGTTTCCGGTCTGAACTAGTCGTTTCTGGTCTGAACTAGTCGTTTCTGGTCTGAACTAGTCGTTTCTGGTTTATATCAGTCGCTTTCCGGTCTGAACTAGTCGTTTCTGGTTTATATCAGTCGTTTCTGGTCTGAACTAGTCGTTTCTGGTTTGAACTAGTCGTTTCTGGTTTATATCAGTCGTTTCCGGTCTGAACTAGTCGTTTCTGGTTTATATCAGTTGTTTCTGGTCTGAACTAGTCGTTTCTGGTTTATATCAGTCGCTTTCCGGTCTGAACTAGTCGCTTCTGGTTTATATCAGTCGTTTCTGGTCTGAACTAGTCGCTTCTGGTTTATATCAGTCGCTTTCCGGTCTGAACTAGTCGTTTCTGGTTTATATCAGTTGTTTCTGGTCTGAACTAGTCGTTTCTGGTTTATATCAGTCGTTTCTGGTCTGAACTAGTCGTTTCTGGTTTATATCAGTTGTTTCTGGTCTGAACTAGTCGTTTCTGGTCAGAACTAGTCGTTTCTGGTTTATATCAGTTGTTTCTGGTCTGAACTAGTCGTTTCTAGTCTGAACTAGTCGCTTTCTGGTTTATATCAGTCGCTTTCCGGTCTGAACTAGTCGTTTCTGGTTTATATCAGTCGTTTCTGGTCTGAACTAGTCGTTTCTGGTTTATATCAGTCGTTTCTGGTCTGAACTAGTCGTTTCTGGTTTATATCAGTCGTTTCTGGTCTGAACTAGTCGCTTCTGGTTTATATCAGTCGTTTCCGGTCTGAACTAGTCGTTTCTGGTCTGAACTAGTCGTTTCTGGTTTATATCAGTCGTTTCCGGTCTGAACTAGTCGTTTCTGGTTCAGTATCAGTCGTTTCCGGTCTGAACTAGTCGTTTCTGGTTTGAACTAACCGTTTCTGGTCTATATCAGTCGTTTCTGGTCTGAACTAGTCGTTTCTGGTTTATATCAGTCGTTTCTGGTCTGAACTAGTCGTTTCTGGTTTAAATCAGTCGTTTCTGGTCTGAACTAGTCGTTTCTGGTTTGAACGAGTCGTTTCCGGTCTGAACTAGTCGTTTCTGGTTTATATCAGTCGTTTCTGGTCTGAACTAGTCGTTTCTAGTTTATATCAGTCGTTTCCGGTCTGAACTAGTCGTTTCTGGTCTGTATCAGTCCTTTCTGGTCTGTATTAACCCTTTCTGGTCTGTATCAACCCTTTCCGGTCTGAACTAACCCTTTCTGGTCTGTATTCCAACCCTTTCTGGTCTGTGTTAACCCTTTCTGGTCTGTGTTAACCCTTTCTGGTCTGTATTAACCCTTTCTGGTCTGTGTTAACCCTTTCCGGTCTGTATTAACCCTTTCTGGTCTGTGTTAACCATTTCTGGTCTGCATTAACCCTTTCTTGTCTTACATTTCTGTTTTGTGGACATAACTTTCTAAATGAAGTGAGTTGCTGAACGTGACTCGTGTTCTCCGCCTCTGCTGTTTGTTTAGCGCCACCCGTGCATGATGTGATCTCCACCTCCCAGTAGGCACAAACGGGTTAAACGTTACTGGTTCTGCTCTTTCCTCTGGCTCCGCCTCCTGGGCTACCTTTGCTGTCCGACTTCCTGCCAGGTGAGCTCTGACAGGTGGACGGTTTGACAGCAGAGCCTGACTGACCGCTGCTGCTGCTGCTGCTGTTGTTGTTGTGGTTTGAGTTTCCGCTCAGCGTTTCCATGATGGAACGGAACGTTCCGAATGGCCGCTTGCTTTCCGAGCTCCCCGCTGGAGTCCTCTCCTTCCCTGGAGGCCCTTTCGTTGGCTCCGCCTCCTGACTGAAGCTTTTATGGACCTGTTCATCAAAAGTGACCCGAAGTTTGAGGTTCTGGGACGTCTTTCTCCGAGACGAGGGCGACTTCAGGGCGCTCTTGGGGCTGGTTCCAACCTTCTGGCCGTTCGCGGCGTCTTGGCCGTCGCTGGGGGTGTCGGGGGTTTTCCCGTCTCCGGCCTCGGGGTCACCGGAGGCGTTGAAACCGATGCTGTCCACCGACTTCGACCCGCTGAGAGAAAACGCCAGCTTTTTCTCAGCCGAGGACGAGGAAGCGGGGAGGTGCTTCCTCATCATCTGGTGGAGGTGGTTTGGCACCGCCTCCTCCTCTGTGATTGGCAGGTGGGACGGCCTCTCGGGTCGTGGTGCGTTCGAGGGCGGGGCTCCTTGGTTTTTACCCTCCTCTGGTGGGTAACCGTCTGAATCCGATTCACTCAGCGAGCGCTGCATGATCTGTTTGAGCCTCACGAGTTTGAGTTCCCTCCTGTCCACCAGCCCGGTCCTGCGGCCCCCGGGGGCCCCGGGGCCGTCCCTGCTCAGACCGGCTGCCGGCAGCAGCCTCTCTCTGGGACATGCGCTCTCGGACATGTCCTTCCCCAGGAGCTGCCGCAGGACCGAGTCGGGCCCCACCCCTCCCTGACGAACCAACCAATGACCGTCGCCGGGCGTCCCCTCCGCCGTCAGCATCATCTCAGGCCACGCCTCCACCGAGGGCTGATGGGAGCTGGAGTCCAGAGAGCAAACAGAAATCACATTTTACTTCTACAACACCCGGTCCATTTAAAGGTGCAGTATGTAAAAAATCAAAGGTCAGCGGCAGAAAAATGTGATATATAATTCAAAACTGTTTCTATTGATGTGTAATCGCTGCACCAGAATAACCGTTTGTTTTCTTAGGATGAGTCATTTATAAGTGTTTAGAATATGAAGTCATTCAAAAGAAAACATCTTTTCTTTCAAATAAACATCTTTACCACTAGATGTCAGTAATTCTTACGTACTGTACCTTTAAGGATTTAAAAAGACAGAACAAAAACACAGCAAATGTTTATAAATCATAGAAAAATAGCTAAAGTGGAGCAGTATTTATACACATGTACTCATGTACAACACAAGGTTATAACAGTTCTGGATTTTTAATTAGTTTTTTTTTTTTTATTTAGTTTTAACTTTTTGGGTTTTTTTTTTAACTCAGTTTTAGTTAGTTTTTTGAGCAGATTTACTATTTTATATTAGTTTTTATTTATTGTAAAATGCTTAGTTTCAGTGTTACTTTTTTTTCATAAATTATACATATTTTTCTGGTGTGACATTCGAAATGATCAGAAAGTCACTCAGAGTGCAGGAGGTTGAGCAAATTAATGGATTAAAAGGAAACAGATTTCATATCAACCCAAAAGGCTGATGGATTAAACAAATTTAAAAAGACTAAAACTAAGCATGTTTTTGCAATAATTTATTTTTAATTTGTTTTGTAAAGACACAATACAGTTTCAGTTGTTTTCTAAAAAACTGCCATTTTTTTATTTCAGTTAACAAAAATGTTTTTTCAATTTTAGTTTCTCATTTTTTTGTTAGTTTTAGTTAACGATAATAACCTTGATACAACCCCAGTTCCAACATGTGATGCTCTGTAAAATGCAGCGATTCCCAAATCTAATCAACACGTTTTATTCTCCGTAGAACATCAATATCTCAGATGATGAAACGTTTTATGCTCAATCTTCTCTGACTGTGAATCTGATGCAGCGACACGTCTGTAAAAAGCTGCAACAGGAGCAACAAAAGGTGGAAAATAATAATAGGAGGAGACTTTAATATCTAATCAGGTTAACTGGGAACAGACCAGTAACATGACTGGGTATAAAGGAGCTTTTCTGAGTCTCTCAGATGGATGGAAGGACGATGTCCACCAATCTGACACAAACTGGCTCTAAAAGTTGTGGAACAAGTTCAGAAAAATGTTCCTGAGAATTTGAAGATCCTCCATCTTCAGTGTAGAAGATCACCAGAAGGAGAATCAGGAGGAATCTCTGTGTGCCGGGGACACGTCTGGATGCTGGAGATCCCATCATCTACAGCAGGGGCAGACAAAGCCGGCGTCCTGCAGCTATCAGCAGTTTCCCTGCTGCAACACACAAGTGAAGCTCTGCACAGCTGCAGCAGGGAAACCGCTGATAGCTGCAGGACGCCGGTGCTCCAGGACCGGAGTCCCCCCCCCCCCCATTTACATTGTATGTGAAAAATCAGATGATAACTAGGGGTGTAACGAGATCTCATGCCACGAGATGTTGCGAGATTAAATTTGGTGAGATTTCTCGTTTCAGCAGAAAGCTGTGTGGCGGGTCACCTGCAGGGGGCAGTGATGCGCAGTACAACGTCTGGTCTGACAGAAACTGACAGAAGAAGAGCAGCAGCCGTCTGTTGCTAACTTAGCGACGCTGTTGCTATATTTAGTGAGTTTTCAGATCCCTCCAGCATTTTTTTTTCCAAAGAAGCGATTAGCAACAAGTCTAGCGGCTTTTCCTGGTGTACTGGAGATTTTTGGGGTCTAACGTGAAAGTATTATAGTAAATACAGTATTATATACTGTACTGTATATAATGGAGACTGTTCGTTCACGTCTCTGATCGTTTGACATTTTCTCCTCAGCTTCTAACGCAGCAGCACATCCGTGTGGTCTCTGCTCGTCTTATAACGTCTTTTTAAAGGGAATTTAGTAGTTTTGGTCTTTAAATCGTTTTAAATCTTGTAATTTCTGCTTGTGTGTCTTTATCTTTTTCCTGTTTTATCTTGATCCAGTGGACCGAGCTATTTTCCATGTTTTCTTGAGTTTTTATATTCACACAGCTGAGCTCTTTTTAATGTATCCTGGTTTGTATTGGTAGCTGATTTTATTTGGTTTATTCTTCTTCTTATTTTCTTCCCTTATCCCTTTTTTACAGCACTGGTACCAGATGGTTGTTTTCCATGAAGTAAACACCCCCCCTCATGCAACTACCAAAAAGCCATGAACGCCCTTTTGCTGAACCATGCTGGGGTTTAAACTTTAATTGACCAACTTCTCACCACAAACGATAAAACCACGATGTAACCAAACCAAAATGACAAAAATCTTCGGCTGGTCTCTGTGTGGACGTGACCTTCAGCTCATTGACTGCCAGACGTTTTCAGAGCAGACCTCCATGTTTTTAAGCATTTTCACAGATTTCTGGAGTTACAGGACATTGTGTGCGATGCCTATGCAAACATCAGATCTACCAAAGGAAAGTTTACACTTTCAACAGGAAAAAAACATTTGTTCTGGCTTTTTCCGTTCTTTAGTAATCTGCAGTAGAACGTGGGGTAGTTGCATCAAAAACTGCTGCTTTTCACAAAAAGAGCTGAGAAAACGAGCTTTTTATGCAGGAATGTGCTTCAGCATGACGCCTCCAACATCTGATCAGCTGTTTACGTCTATGAAACAACAAAAACAACACTGAGAAAAGAGTTTTGGAGGCAAAATAATGATTCACGAGCTAAACAAGCCACAACAAGTTTGTTTCACGACATAACGGACAAAAACGTCTCTTTCTGTCACTTCTATACGTCAACATCTGCGCCGCTTAACTCACTGGCTGCCATTCACGTGTAAACGCATTCATTCAAATCCGAAATCTAACTGCCAATCACGTGTTTATACGTTAATTCGAATCAGACTTTAACTGCCAATCACGTGTTTACACGTTAATTAAAATCCGACTCTTAAGTGCCAATCACGTGTTTATACGTTAATTCAAATCCGAACTTTAACTGCCAATCACGTGTTTACACGTTAATTCAAATCCGAACTTTAACTGCCAATCACGTGTTTACACGTTAATTCATATCCAAACGTTAACTGCCAATCACGTGTTTACACGTTAATTCATATCCAAACGTTAACTGCCAATCACGTGTTTACACGTTAATTCAAATCCGAACTTTAACTGCCAATCACGTGTTTACACGTTAATTCATATCCAAACGTTAACTGCCAATCACGTGTTTACACGTTAATTCATATCCAAACGTTAACTGCCAATCACGTGTTTACACGTTAATTCATATCCAAACGTTAACTGCCAATCACGTGTTTACACGTTAATTCATATCCAAACGTTAACTGCCAATCACGTGTTTATACGTTAATTCAAATCCGAACTTTAACTGCCAATCACGTGTTTACACGTTAATTCAAATCCAAACGTTAACTGCCAATCACGTGTTTACACGTTAATTCAAATCCAAACGTTAACTGCCAATCACGTGTTTACACGTTAATTCATATCCAAACGTTAACTGCCAATCACGTGTTTACACGTTAATTCATATCCAAACGTTAACTGCCAATCACGTGTTTACACGTTAATTCATATCCAAACGTTAACTGCCAATCACGTTTTTACGCCTTAATTCATATCCAAACGTTAACTGCCAATCACGTGTTTACACGTTAATTCATATCCAAACGTTAACTGCCAATCACGTGTTTACACGTTAATTCAAATCCGAATTTAACTGCCAATCACGTGTTTACACGTTAATTCAAATCCGAACTTGTTTACACATTAATTCAAATCCGAACTTTAACTGCCAATCACGTGTTTACACGTTAATTCAAATCCGAACTTGTTTACACATTAATTCAAATCCGAACTTTAACTGCAAATCACGTGTTTACACGTTAATTCAAATCCGAACTTGTTTACACATTAATTCAAATCCGAACTTTAACTGCAAATCACGTGTTTACACGTTAATTCAAATCCGAATGTCTTAAAAAACCAACCAGGAAGTGGTGCTGTGCTGCCATGGTGATGTGAAACAACACAGGAAGTGTGCCTGATTCTGTGGCGGGGGGCGGGGGGGGGGGGGGGGGGGGGGGGGGGGGGGGGACACATGGCGACCACTCGTAATCAGTTTAGGTTTAGGTTTAGACCTTGGTTTAGCAGTTTAGGTGGTGGACGTGAGAGGAAAGTTTGTGGAGAAAGTGATCAGACACGATCGATCAAAGACACGATCCATAGATGGAAATACAGCCGCGAAGTGGAAAACTGAAAGTGGAAGTAGGTCAAAGGTTATGCTGTGAAACAAACTTGTTGTGGCTAATTCAGCTAGTAAATAATTATTTTGCCTCCAAAACTCTTTTCTCAGTGTTGTATTTGTTGTTTCATAGAAGTAAACAGCTGATCAGATGATGAAGGTGTTACTAAAGTAAAAATATCGGCATCAATGACACTTTTTCACTTGAAGGGACCGTACCATTCAAACTCCTTTTTTTTGTTCAAAAGCAGCATTTTTGCTGCAACAAAGCCATGTTCTCCTGCAGATTACTAAAGAACGTAAAAAGCTAGAAACAAATGGTTTTTCCTGATAAAAGAAGAGAGTCTAAGCTTTCCTTTGGTACATTCAGTGTTTGTATTTGCATAGTACACAATATTCTGTGGATCTCCAAAATCAGTGAAAATGCTTAAAAATCCTGGTGATATGGAGCTCTGCTGGGAAAAGGTTTGGCAGGTAATGAGTTAATCTGTGACCCCCCCCCCCACCCCCCCCCCCCCCATGTGCTATTTCTAGTCTAGTCTTAATCTGTTATTTCTTTTAAAATGATTTCTTTAAATGATCTAACTGCATCAGACTTTCACCGATCGGATCGGCTGATATTTCGCTGTTTTTTCATATTTTCTGATCGACCTTAACCCTTCATTCACCGATCCGATCAATGACATCATCATTCACCGATCCGATCAATGACATCATCATTCACCGATCCGATCAATGACGTCATCATTCACCGATCCGATCAATGACGTCATCATTCACCGATCCGATCAATGACGTCATCATTCACCGATCCGATCAATGACGCCATCATTCACCGATCCGATCAATGACGTCATCATTCACCGATCCGATTAATGACGTCATCATTCACCGATCCGATCAATGACGTCATCATTCACCGATCCGATCAATGACGTCATCATTCACCGATCCGATCAATGACGTCATCATTCACCGATCCGATCAATGACGTCATCATTCACCGATCCGATCAATGACATCATCATTCACCGATCCGATCAATGACATCATCATTCACCGATCCGATCAATGACATCATCGTCATTTTTAATCTGCTCCCGTAAAACGCTCATTCACACAGATTAAACTTTAAAAACAAACAGCTTAACCCCCCCTCGTCTCTAAAACCCGTTGAACTGCGGGTGCTTACCTGGGGGATCTGGAGGGGGTCCCCTCTGACTTGGGGTCCATCAGCTTCTGCAGCTGTTTCTGTAAGGTCGTCCTCTCTGCTGCCTGCCTGATGGGTGGAAGCAGAAACGTCACTGAGGGACGAGCAGGTTCCCAAACCGGTTACAGCCGGTTATTTAACACCAGGAGCCCTGTAAAGAAGCTCTGGACCTGGACCACATACTGGATCCATCACAGACCTGGACCACATACTGGATCCATCACAGACCTGGACCACATACTGGATCCATCACAGACCTGGACCACATACTGGATCCATCACAGACCTGGACCACATACTGGATCCATCACAGACCTGGACCACATACTGGATCCATCACAGACCTGGACCACATAC
>JALJCO010013467.1:10000-55000 GCA_023101725.1 Atherinomorus stipes | reverse complement strand
AAAATGGACTTTAGTGGACGACTGATTCAAAAATAGACAGAGACATTAACATTAACTCAAGCGCTACTCAAGAAAAAAATTCATTTAGTTGTATTTCAATAAAAAATATATGTAAAAAAAAGAAGTGGAAAATATCGCTTGTGACGATCTGAACCTTTCAGAAAGACGGACAGAATATTCCTCTGATATTCTATGTGGTCAATGCTCGTCTGGAATGAGTAAAAGTGAAAATGAAGACTTATCTAACTCAAATTTAAGACTTTGGATGAAGAAATGGCCTTTTTAACCCTCATAACTCCTTTCTGAAGGGGGGGTGAACGACCTTTTATGTTACTTTCTTCTACTAATGCAAACAGCATAAACTTGGTGCAGGTGTGTATTCTGGTGTGACTCATGATCTTCTAGAAGATGGGGGTGTAACTCTTTCTCTAAGGTCTCTAACTAAAATCCTCCTCATTTCCTCCTTAGAGCCAATCCGTGCCACATTGACTTGCATTGAAAAGGACCTTTCTAGAATCAAATGTTATTCCAGAATAAATGTTTAGGAGAACATTTTTCTCCTCACACACTTGCTCTACACTTCAATGATGTAGTTTGAACTGTTTTCCATGACATCAGACCATTTACTCAGAAGGAGCCCCCCCTTTTATCTCAGAGATAAACTTCAATGTCATTTCAGCCAATCAGAGTCCTTCAGACACTCAGAAATGCTGAACATCCAATGAAGGAAACAATCTTTGTTCTTCTTTCATGTGAGGTTATTTGAGCGTGAAAGAGTCTCACATTTGTTATTTTGGTGTTTGTGTTTTTTTCCAGCATTGTGATCAGTCAGATCACATGCTAATTATTTAGCTCAGTCTTTTGCAGGGAATTTAGTTCCCTCTCTGTGATGCTGCCATTCCAGTTCAAACTGGAATTTTTCCCACATTTTTTTGCATTTTATCTTGAAACAACTTCTCATTGAGCTTTTTAAATTGTGGTTGCTATAATCTATGCTTAGGTCTGCTCTGCATACCTAATAATAACCTGCCACCTACAGGCTAGTTTTTACTTATTTTAACCCACTTTTCAGTTTTAGGCAGTGGGAACATTGTGTGAACAAACTGGAACTTAAAGGGTTAAAATTTTGAAACTCATTGATTTTTTTTTGCTATTGATGGTTCGGCCAGAAGTCGGTGATGACAGCATGAAAGAAAATGGCAACTTTTCATTTTTAGATAATATTTGCAGGCCATTAACGGACATTGGCCAGAATGTGGCCTTAAGAAGCTGAACGTAACTTTTTCTGAGGGAGCGATGGGGGTTAAGTTCAGAAATTTAAACATTTTTAGACTTTCTAAGACTCTGCAAGAACCCTGGTGGATAAAATTTCAACATTTCAAAAGGAAAATAAATAAGCTTAACATCCCATCTACTTTCATATCTTAAACATTTTTAAGGCTCTAAAAGTCTTTATTGGTGAGTTAATGGTTTGGATCATAATCTGGATTATGACGGGATAAATATCAGGCTGCAAAAAAAAAAACTTTATATAAGAATTTCAAACAACGGGAGAATCGAGTTTCCTCTGCGTAACACTAAAGACGATATTTAAGGAGAAAACATGGAAAATGGTGTCAGGGGCTGTTTAGTCTGAGTAAACAATGATTTTGTGGATAAGGACCAATCAGGAACGGGCACACAGCTGCCCAGCTTGTCTGCAGATAACACACTTCCCATCTGGAAGCCAATCACACGCCTGGTTTCCAGCGCGGGACGATAACGCCACCAGACCGCTCGCTCGCTCGTCAACATCCTGCTGCTGATGCAACGTTTGCATCATCTTATCAGAAACCTTCATCTCGGGACACAATGACCTCACCGCAAGCTGCTGACAGCCAATCAAAAGTCTGCTCGTTAGTGTGATTTTTTCCCATCCTGCAGAGGAAATTAGGTAAAAATATTCCTTTTTGAAGTTGCATGGGAATAAAGAAGGTTACTCTGAACCGATGAGGGAGGTGGACGTAGTTTGTTCCAAACATGTTCCAGCATTGATGGTTCCTCGTGTCTGAGGCCGAAGTAAAACCTGCATCATTACTACAACACCACTCAGTCCAGTTTCAGGTCCCTTCATCCCACAATGTCCCAACAACAGATTCAGGCATGAAAACAGGAGAAAACCAGTTTTAACCAGCTGAAACTGCCGTTCTTCAACGTCACATTCATTTACAGTTTACATCTTCTTTTTAAACGGTGATGTACTTTACTTGTTCCATCTGTTAAATTGTTCCATATTTTACCACTAATATAAAACACAAACTAGAGCCAACCTGGCTCTGCAGTTTTTAACAGATCTGGGATCAGTTTTATCTGCTCTAGAATGACTAAACAGATCTGGGATCAGTTTTATCTGCTCTAGGATGACTAAACAGATCTGGGATCAGTTCTATCTGCTCTAGAATGACTAAGCAGATCTGGGATCAGTTTTATCTGCTCTAGGATGACTAAGCAGATCTGGGATCAGTTTTATCTGCTCTAGGATGACTAAGCAGATCTGGGATCAGTTTTATCTGCTCTAGAATGACTCAAACAGATCTGGGATCAGTTTTATCTGCTCTAGAATGACTAAACAGATCTGGGATCAGTTTTATCTGCTCTAGAATGACTAAACAGATCTGGGATCAGTTTTATCTGCTCTAGAATGACTAAACAGATCTGGGATCAGTTTTATCTGCTCTAGAATGACTAAACAGATCTGGGATCAGTTTTATCTGCTCTAGAATGACTAAACAGATCTGGGATCAGTTTTATCTGCTCTAGAATGACTAAACAGATCTGGGATCAGTTTTATCTGCTCTAGAATGACTAAACAGATCTGGGATCAGTTCTATCTGCTCTAGAATGACTAAACAGATCTGGGATCAGTTTTATCTGCTCTAGAATGACTAAACAGATCTGGGATCAGTTCTATCTGCTCTAGAATGACTAAACAGATCTGGGATCAGTTCTATCTGCTCTAGAATGACTAAACAACAGATCTGGGATCAGTTCTATCTGCTCTAGAATGACTAAACAGATCTGGGATCAGTTCTATCTGCTCTAGAATGACTAAACAGATCTGGGATCAGTTCTATCTGCTCTAGAATGACTAAACAGATCTGGGATCAGTTCTATCTGCTCTAGAATGACTTAACAGATCTGGGATCAGTTTTATCTGCTCTAGAATGACTAAGCAGATCTGGGATCAGTTTTATCTGCTCTAGAATGACTAAACAGATCTGGGATCAGTTTTATCTGCTCTAGAATGACTAAACAGATCTGGGATCAGTTCTATCTGCTCTAGAATGACTAAACAGATCTGGGATCAGTTTTATCTGCTCTAGAATGACTAAGCAGATCTGGGATCAGTTTTATCTGCTCTAGAATGACTAAACAGATCTGGGATCAGTTTTATCTGCTCTAGAATGACTAAACAGATCTGGGATCAGTTTTATCTGCTCTAGAATGACTAAACAGATCTGGGATCAGTTCTATCTGCTCTAGAATGACTAAGCAGATCTGGGATCAGTTTTATCTGCTCTGGAATGACTAAGCAGATCTGGGATCAGTTCTATCTGCTCTGGAATGACTAAGCAGATCTGGGATCAGTTCTATCTGCTCTAGAATGACTAAGCAGATCTGGGATCAGTTTTATGTGCTCTAGAATGACTAAGCAGATCTGGGATCAGTTTTATCTGCTCTAGAATGACTTAGCAGATCTGGGATCAGTTTTATCTGCTCTAGAATGACTTAGCAGATCTGGGATCAGTTTTATCTGCTCTAGAATGACTAAACATATCTGGGATCAGTTTTATCTGCTCTAGAATGACTAAGCAGATCTGGGATCAGTTTTATCTGCTCTAGGATGACAAAAGATCTGGGATCAGTTCTATCTGCTCTAGAATGACTAAACAGATCTGGGATCAGTTTTATCTGCTCTAGAATGACTAAGCAGATCTGGGATCAGTTCTATCTGCTCTATAATGACTTAGCAGATCTGGGATCAGATCTGGGTTTTTCATGCAAACAGATGGAGATAAAACGTGGCCTCTGGGTCTGACGGCCACCCAGAAACTGACCTTGACCCCCAGACCAGCGGGGGTGAGCTGCTGGTTGTTGCGGTCGTTCAGGCCGTCCTCCCCCATCAGAGACGTGAGGTGCTGCAGACAGTCGGCGTGACCCTGACAGGCAGAGATGTGCAGGAGGTTGTTCCCATCTTCGTCTCTGATCAGCTCCAGGTTGTCCGCCGCCAGGTGAGGCTGCAGGAGGAGGAGGAGGAGGTGAAGGAGGAGGTGGAGACAAAGGAAAAGGAGGAGGAGGTGAAGGAGGAGGTGAAGGAGGAGGTGGAGACAAAGGAAAAGGAGGAGGAGGAGGAGGTGAAGGAGGAGGTGGAGACAAAGGAAAAGGAGGAGGAGGTGAAGGAGGAGGTGGAGGTGAAGGAGGAGGTGGAGACAGAGGAAAAGGAGGAGGAGGTGAAGGAGGAGGTGGAGACAGAGGAAAAGGAGGAGGAGGTGAAGGAGGAGGTGGAGACAGAGGAAAAGGAGGAGGAGGTGAAGGAGGAGGTGGAGACAAAGGAAAAGGAGGAGGAGGTGAAGGAGGAGGTGGAGGTGAAGGAGGAGGAGGAGGTGAAGGAGGAGGTGAAGGTGGAGGAGGAGGAGGAGGTGAAGGAGGAGGTGGGGACAGAGGAAAAGGAGGAGGATAAAACGTGGCGTCTCACCAGCAGAGAGATCTGTCCTTCTCTGACGATGTTGATGATGTTCTGGTTCTTCTTGGTCTCCTCATCCATCTCCCCTCCTGCTCCTCCTGCTCCTCCGAATCCCCTCGGCCCAACCGTCCCTCCTCCTGATCCAGGAGCCCAGGGCTTGGAGGCCTCCTGCCTCCCCACGCTGCACCCCGGCAGGGGGAACATCAGTCCCGGGCCCCCGGGAGGCTCCATGCCCGGCCTCTGGGTCTGGGAGTCCAGGAAGACGCGTGCAGACAGCAGCTTCTCTGGAAACGCAGTCGGGTGTTATCAGATCTGATCAGGGGGGAGGAGGGGAGGAGCAGTTTACCGTCATACCTGCATCAGAGAACGACGAGAGGGAGGAGGAGCAGCTGAGGAGGCCGGAGGAGAGCCCCTCCGGCTGGAAACCTCCTCCACCCGGTGAGCGGTGCAGATGGTGGAGGTCTGGATCCATGGACTTGGACTTCCTCAGATCGGACCACTTCACCGGAGACAGAACGCAGTACTGGAGGAGAAGCAGAGGAACCGGGGGGGGCGGGGAGGGGGGGGGTTAGTCAGACACATCCAGGGTTAAAACTTCCATGAAAGGAACGATGATCATCTGAAGAGATCTGGAGAAACAGATCTGAGGTTCCAGTCCGTCCTCCAAAGCAAGAGCGGAGGTGGTCTCTGAGAATCTGCAGCACGGAGCCGGGGGAGGGTCTCGGTCCGGACGTGCATCAGAGGTTTTTGGTGACGCTCTGAAGCTGAATCTGGGGGGGACGTGTTGCACAGCTCTACCCCTCCGTGTTCATGCTGGGCTGAATGGATGATGTTTCAGGAATCGAGCTCTACGTTTCTACGTGTAGCAGCTGCAGCAGCTCGCTCGTATGTTTCACGCTGCATGCAGGTGAAAGCGGGCAGATGGACGCCAGCGCTGCATGCAGGTGAAAGCGGGCAGATGGACGCCAGCGCTGCATGCAGGTGAAAGCGCGCAGATGGACGCCAGCGCTGCATGCAGGTGAAAGCGCGCAGATGGACGCCAGCGCTGCATGCAGGTGAAAGCGCGCAGATGGACGCCAGCGCTGCATGCAGGTGAAAGCGGGCAGATGGACGCCAGCGCTGCATGCAGGTGAAAGCGGGCAGATGGACGCCAGCGCTGCATGCAGGTGAAAGCGGGCAGATGGACGCCAGCGCTGCATGCAGGTGAAAGCGCGCAGATGGACGCCAGCGCTGCATGCAGGTGAAAGCGGGCAGATGGACGCCAGCGCTGCATGCAGGTGAAAGCGCAGATGGACGCCAGCGCTGCATGCAGGTGAAAGCGCGCAGATGGACGCCAGCGCTGCATGCAGGTGAAAGCGCAGATGGACGCCAGCGCTGCATGCAGGTGAAAGCGCAGATGGACGCCAGCGCTGCATGCAGGTGAAAGCGGGCAGATGGACGCCAGCGCTGCATGTAGGTGAAAGCGGGCAGATGGACGCCAGCGCTGCATGCAGGTGAAAGCGCGCAGATGGACGCCAGCGCTGCATGCAGGTGAAAGCGCGCAGATGGACGCCAGCGCTGCATGCAGGTGAAAGCGGGCAGATGGACGCCAGCGCTGCATGAAGGTGAAAGCGCGCAGATGGACGCCAGCGCTGCATGCAGGTGAAAGCGCGCAGATGGACGCCAGCGCTGCATGCAGGTGAAAGCGCGCAGATGGACGCCAGCGCTGCATGCAGGTGAAAGCGGGCAGATGGACGCCAGCGCTGCATGAAGGTGAAAGCGCGCAGATGGACGCCCGCGCTGCATGCAGGTGAAAGCGGGCAGATGGACGCCAGCGCTGCATGCAGGTGAAAGCGCGCAGATGGACGCCAGCGCTGCATGCAGGTGAAAGCGCGCAGATGGACACCAGCGCTGCATGCAGGTGAAAGCGGGCAGATGGACACCAGCGCTGCATGCAGGTGAAAGCGCGCAGATGGACGCCAGCGCTGCATGCAGGTGAAAGCGCGCAGATGGACGCCAGCGCTGCATGCAGGTGAAAGCGGGCAGATGGACGCCAGCGCTGCATGCAGGTGAAAGCGGGCAGATGGACGCCAGCGCTGCATGCAGGTGAAAGCGGGCAGATGGACACCAGCGCTGCATGCAGGTGAAAGCGGGCAGATGGACACCAGCGCTGCATGCAGGTGAAAGCGGGCAGATGGACACCAGCGCTGCATGCAGGTGAAAGCGCGCAGATGGACGCCAGCGCTGCATGCAGGTGAAAGCGGGCAGATGGACGCCAGCGCTGCATGCAGGTGAAAGCGGGCAGATGGACACCCGCGCTGCATGCAGGTGAAAGCGCGCAGATGGACGCCAGCGCTGCATGCAGGTGAAAGCGGGCAGATGGACGCCAGCGCTGCATGCAGGTGAAAGCGGGCAGATGGACGCCAGCGCTGCATGCAGGTGAAAGCGCGCAGATGGACGCCAGCGCTGCATGCAGGTGAAAGCGGGCAGATGGACACCAGCGCTGCATGCAGGTGAAAGCGGGCAGATGGACGCCAGCGCTGCATGCAGGTGAAAGCGCGCAGATGGACGCCAGCGCTGCATGCAGGTGAAAGCGGGCAGATGGACGCCAGCGCTGCATGCAGGTGAAAGCGCGCAGATGGACGCCAGCGCTGCATGCAGGTGAAAGCGCAGATGGACGCCAGCGCTGCATGCAGGTGAAAGCGGGCAGATGGACGCCAGCGCTGCATGCAGGTGAAAGCGGGCAGATGGACGCCAGCGCTGCATGCAGGTGAAAGCGCGCAGATGGACGCCAGCGCTGCATGCAGGTGAAAGCGCGCAGATGGACGCCAGCGCTGCATGCAGGTGAAAGCGGGCAGATGGACGCCAGCGCTGCATGCAGGTGAAAGCGCGCAGATGGACGCCCGCGCTGCATGCAGGTGAAAGCGCAGATGGACACCAGCGCTGCATGCAGGTGAAAGCGCAGATGGACGCCAGCGCTGCATGCAGGTGAAAGCGCGCAGATGGACGCCAGCGCTGCATGCAGGTGAAAGCGCGCAGATGGACGCCAGCGCTGCATGTAAAGGCATGAACAGCCTCTATAAGGGCATTCACACGGTACGAACCTGTTCAGGAACACGGACATTTTTTTACACGTTCGTACAGACAGAAACCAGGAACCACGGCCCCCAGTTCCTGTCACCATTTAAGGGTCTTTTTGTGGTTCCATAGGAACCAATACGAAGAACAATGTTTGCAGAAACAACCGGCACGTGTTCGTGCTGTGCGGTACACCAGTTCATACCCAAAACCGGCATTTATTTTCGTTATATGTTTTTCATAAACCGCTATACCGGTGAAAAGCACGTTTTTTGGGGTTTTTTTTTTTGCGGGTTTTGTTTTATTTTGTTGGGGCGGAAAAGTACAGGGTTCCTACACGTTTTTACAAGTTAAATTTAAGACTATTTAAGACCATTTTAAGACCACTTAGGACAACATTTAGTGCCCATTTCATGGCCACACCGGTAAAACACAGATCCCTCTGCAATACCAAGATAATGTCAAAGAAGATAGACTGAAGAAAAACAATCACACATAAACTGAGTAAACACTGTTAACAAAAAACTCACAAATCCACTGAAACGCTGCTTTCTGTCACCTGTAAATAAGGCTTCCTCTGTGTGTGTTTGGTTAAATGTTCCCCGATCATTTCTACCTGCAAAGTCAGCCATAAATGGGTTTTCCATTTTCATTATAATGGTCACGTTGGAACAGGAGGAAGTTAGTTAACTACGGTCACTTTGTGAATGCGTGTCAGACATTTGTGACTCTGACTGGCTAATATTCAGGCTGTGCCATATTTATTGGATGGGAAAAGCACGTCTCTTTGTTTTTCTTTCCTGCTGTCATTTTGTCAGAAGTGACAGGAATCCGTAGTAGCGTCTGTCACATAATTTCAGACCTACCATGTGAAATTTAAGAACAAAACTGTCAAATTTAAGGACTGTTTAAGGTATTAAATGCAGTTAAGACTTTTTAAGACCGCGCGGGAGCCCTGAAGTAACACGTCTATCACAGACGGAAACGTTGCACCGGTTCTTATCAAGATCCCGACTCATGTACGACATGAAAATGAAACGGTTCCCCTGCAGAGGTCGTTCATGGGGGGCAGTTCTTCTGTCCGAATGCGGCTTATATGAAGAAGTGGACGGTCAGCAGGTCGGGAGCCGAGACCTGCTCTGATGACGTACAGCATTTCCACGAATGAAACCGTACAGAAAATAACCTTCAAAAAAGGATGCAGGTTAAAGATACTTGATAATTATTCAATAATTCTCTGCATTTTTAAAGTTTTTGGATGTTCATTTAGTAGTTTTTTTTTAATTTAAAAGTCTGAATTTAATGTTTTTTTTCAGCCAGAGCAGGAAACATGCTCATGTTCATGTTTGAGCTGCAGCAGAAATCCATCCATCACCGTTATACTCTGACACGGAGAGAAGTGTTGCAGCAACCTGCGAAGTGTGAACAAGTATTTAGTTTAACTTCGTACATTTAGAAATGTTTCGGACCACTATGTTTTTTCATTTATTTAGCCAGATGAAGATTTTTGTGTATTTTTATATTTATGACGGCATTGTAAGTTATTAGTTATTTTTGAGCAGGTTTGCTAGTTTTTATGAGTTTCTATCTTTTGGAAAATGCTTAGTTTTAGTTAAGTTTTTATTAGTTTCAGTGTTTGTTTTAGTTTTGGGTTGTTTTTTTTTTCGTAAATTATAGGTATTTGTCTGGTGAGACATTCAAAATCATCAGAAAGTCACTTGGAGTAAAACTGGCGAAGTAAACAGATTAAACAGAAATAGATTTCATATCAACCCAAAAAGCTGACGGATTAAACACATTTACAAACACGAAAACTAAAGATGTGTTTTTGCAACAGCTTTAGTTAGTTTTAGTTAGTTTTGTAACACAATCCAGTTTCAGTTAGTTAGCGTTAAAAATAAACTCATTTATATTTTTATTTCCGTTAATAAAAATGTTTTTTCAGTTCTTCTGTTTTTTGGTTGGTTTCAGTGAACTATAACAACCTCGCTCTGGTGTTCACAAGCTTTTCGCTGAAGTTTACAGACGATAGAAACAGGAAACCCCCCAAAAATGACCCCAGTAAGCAGTGAAACAGCAGAGCCGGCGTTCCTGCTGCGGGTCATAAAGGGTTAAAGAGTAAACAACAACAGTAAACAACAACAGTAAACAACGTGGGGAGGTGCTGGGATGTTGGACTCACCGGAGTCTGGGAGCTGCTGCCCAGGCTCAGAGGCTCGTTCAGGGCCAAGGCGGCGGTCTTCCCCCCTCCTCCCCGGGTCCTCTCCAGGGTCCCGCCCCCTAAGCTGCCCCCCGCCGCCGAGCGCTTGTCCTGGGGGACGCGAGGCAGCGTGGACATCTGCTGGCTGGACTTGATATAAGGCACGTCCAGGATCTCGTCCATGTCCAGGTCGTAGTGTTCCAGCTCCCCGAACAGAGCCTGGGGGTGGCTCCCGCCCCCCAGACCCTTCACCTTCCCCCCGCTGGAGGAGCAGGACGCGTTGGCCGGCTTGTCGGAGGCGGGGTCATCCCGACCGGCCTCCCCCGGCTCCCCCGGGACCGGCCCCGAGCCCTGGGCCTTCCCGTCCGAGTCCGAGTCGGTGGTCTCGGGCTGGTGTTTGAGGGGGGACACCCGCTTCACCGGCCGGAACTTGCTGTGGACCTCGGCGAGTCCCGAGGGTTTGATGCCGCCGCCGCCGCCGCCGCCGTGGGTGGAGACGCCGCGGCTCCAGTTGATCGCCGGCGCTGCCGAAGGAGGAAGCCGTTACAGATCAGGTCTAGGTCTAGATCCGGGTCTACAGGTTCACCTGAGTTACAGTGGGGGGGGGGTCACCTGGTCTCTCCTCTGCCGGACCATCGCTCCTCCTGGACAGCTCCGGGATGCTCTTCAGGGACGAGACGGCGTACTGAACACGAACACCACAGAAGAAGTCAGGGGAGCAGAAACACGCTGATATCGCGATACTTTCTTTTGTGAAACCGTATCGATATTAAAAGGTATCGACATTTTCCATAAACAAACACGTACATGCCAGCATTGTTCACAATTTTGCGTTAATTACGTAAACAAACCTAAAGTATAACAGCAGGGGGGGGGGGCGACTGATCCTGGCTTCACATCTTACATTGTTTACATGTCACATTTCATCCGAAGGAAGTTTTTGTAGCATGTTTACCAGGAACTGCATTTTCTTAGATTTTTTATATCTTTATCTATCAGGCAGATTTTAATTTCTCCATCTTCCACAATCAGAACAAGGTTTTGCTGTGAAAGTGGATCTCTGTCCGATATCAAGACGACTTGTCCCGATAACATGATAGAAATAAAGTATCGGTTTTTAAACAAGGTTTATTTGCATCCCTAATTTAAAGCGACCTATGAGCGTCCCCTCTCCGGACTCCGCTGCTTTTATATATTTTATATCGCGATATTTTATCAGGGTTCCCACTCATTCCTAAAAGTTGTTCTCCAGGACTTTTCCAGCTGCTACAGTACGAGTCAAGTTATCACAACATAGATTAAATTCCACCACAAGCTTTTGGAGACGTGTTCTACAATTGTAGCTGATATTTTTCACAACGATGAAGTAAAGACGAAGAAAAGACAAAACAGAGGTGAAGCGGAGATAAAGCTGCAATGAAGTGGCAACAAAGCTGCGACAAAATGAAGCGCGACGTAACAGACGCAGGGACGATGAAACCGTGATAAAACTGCAACGAAATGGCAATGAAACAGAGACGTAGCGACGATGAAACTGCGATAAAACTGCAACGAAATGGCAATGAAACAGAGACGTAGCGACAATGAAACGGCAATGTAGCGACATAGCAACGATGAAACCGCAATAAAACTGCAACGAAATGGCAATGAAACAGAGACGTAGCGGCGATGAAACCACGATAAAACTGCAACGAAACAGAGACGAGCGACGATGAAACCGCGATAAAACTGCAACAAAACAGAGACGTAGCGGCGATGAAACTGCGATAAAACTGCAAAGAAATGGCAATGAAACAGAGACGTAGCGGCGATGAAACCGCGATAAAACTGCAACGAAATGGCAACGAAACAGAAACGTAGCGGCGATGAAACCACGATAAAACTGCAACGAAACAGAGACGTAGCGACGATGAAACCGTGATAAAACTGCAACGAAACAGAAACGTAGCGGCGATGAAACCGCGATAAAACTGCAACGAAATGGCAATGAAACAGAGATGTAGCGGCAATGAAACCACGATAAAACTGCAACGAAATGGCCATGAAACAGAGACGTAGCGATGATGAAACTGCGATAAAACTGCAACGAAATGGCAATGAAACAGAGACGTAGCGACAATGAAACGGCAATGTAGCGACATAGCAACGATGAAACCGCAATAAAACTGCAACGAAATGGCAATGAAACAGAGACGTAGCGGCGATGAAACCACGATAAAACTGCAACGAAACAGAGACGTAGCGACGATGAAACCGTGATAAAACTGCAACAAAACAGAGACGTAGCGGCGATGAAACTGCGATAAAACTGCAAAGAAATGGCAATGAAACAGAGACGTAGCGGCGATGAAACCGCGATAAAACTGCAACGAAATGGCAACGAAACAGAAACGTAGCGGCGATGAAACCACGATAAAACTGCAACGAAACAGAGACGTAGCGACGATGAAACCGTGATAAAACTGCAACGAAACAGAAACGTAGCGGCGATGAAACCGCGATAAAACTGCAACGAAATGGCAATGAAACAGAGACGTAGCGGCAATGAAACCACGATAAAACTGCAACGAAACAGAGACGTAGCGACGATGAAACCACGATAAAACTGCAACGAAACAGAAACGTAGCGGCGATGAAACCACGATAAAACTGCAACAAAATGGCCATGAAACAGAGACGTAGCGATGATGAAACGGCAATGTAGTGACATAGCGACGATGAAACCGCGATAAAACTGCAACGAAATGGCAATGAAACAGAGACGTAGCGATGATGAAACGGCAATGTAGCGACATAGCGACGATGAAACCGCGATAAAACTGCAACGAAATGGCAATGAAACAGAGATGTAGCGGCAATGAAACCACGATAAAACTGCAACGAAACAGAAACGTAGCGGCGATGAAACCACGATAAAACTGCAACAAAATGGCAATGAAACAGGGACGTAGCGACGATGAAACCACGATAAAACTGCAACGAAATGGCAATGAAACAGAGACGTAGCGGCGATGAAACCGCGATAAAACTGCAACGAAATGGCAATGAAACAGGGACGTGGCGATGATGAAACGGCAATGTAGCGACATAGCGGCGATGAAACCGCGATAAAACTGCAACGAAATGGCAACAAAACAGAGACGTAGCGGCGATGAAACTGCGATAAAACTTCAACGAAATGGCAACGAAACAGATACGTAGCGGCGATGAAACCGTGATAAAACTGCAACGAAATGGCAACGAAACAGAGACGTAGCGGCGATGAAACGGCAACGTAGCGGCGATGAAACCGCGATAAAACTGCAACGAAATGGCAATGAAACAGGGACGTGGCGATGATGAAACGGCAATGTAGCGACATAGCGGCGATGAAACCGCGATAAAACTGCAACGAAATGGCAACAAAACAGAGACGTAGCGGCGATGAAACTGCGATAAAACTTCAACGAAATGGCAATGAAACAGAGATGTAGCAGCAATGAAACCGCGATAAAACTGCAACGAAACAGAAACGTAGCGGCGATGAAACTGCAATAAAACTTCAACGAAATGGCAATGAAACAGAGATGTAGCAGCAATGAAACCGCGATAAAACTGCAACGAAACAGATACGTAGCGGCGATGAAACCGTGATAAAACTGCAACGAAATGGCAACGAAACAGAGACGTAGCGGCGATGAAACGGCAACGTAGCGGCAACGTAGCGGCAACATAGCAGCAACGTAGCAGCGACACAGTGGCGATGAAACTGCGACAAAACAGAGACGTAGCGGCAACGTAGCTGCGACGTAACAACAATGAAACTGCAACGAAATGGCAACGAAACAGAGACGACGCTGCAATGAAACGGAGACAAGAGGGAGGAAAAGTCGTTTTCCAGGACAACTCAAGCTTTTCCAGGACATTCTACTCTTCAGTTTTCCATGACTGGAAAAATGTTCAATCATTTTCCAGGTTTTCCAGGTCTTCTGGGACGTGTGGGAACCCTGTTCATATGCGGTATCGTATCGATATTTAAAACCGCCTTCATCAGCCTGAACCCTGATGAAGGCTGAAAGACCTGAACGCGTTGGTGTACTGATCTAATTAAAATATTTACAAGCAAGTTCAGAGTCTCCACTTCTTCTGCTTTTACAAAGTTTTTTGGCCCCATAAGTTTGATGAGCGTCTGAGATTTTGCTGTTTACAAGCCGTTACTTTCATCTCCAGGCTTTTATCCAGCGAACACTCCACCTCTATTCCTCACGTAAACAAGCATACGATATGTAGCTTCTTATATTTACTGTATATTTTTGTCAGACCAAGAAAAATCTACAATAAAAACTTGAATTATATATATTTTTTAAATTGATACAAAAAAAATCCCTGAAAATCATGAAATTTATTTGGAATTGTGGTTAAAATATTTATTAAAAATAAACATGACAAATAAAACAAGCATGAAGGGGCTCTAAAACTAAAATTTTATCGAGCAACACTTTGATTCAATCACTGCAATCAGGTGTTTCTGTAACGTCCAATCAGACGTCTGCACCTGCTGACAGGTATGTTGGTCCATGTTCATGAGAAAGATGCTCTAATGTGTCTCTGACAGTTTTGTTTGTTTTTTTTATTATTATTATTTTCAACCACAATTCAAAGGCAAAATTTTACTTCAATAAACTGAAATTTTATAAAATGTTATTGATGTATTTGAATTCCTTTTGTATATTTAGTCTCTTCTTTAATTGGATGAAGAATGAATCATTTTGAGGACGAGTGTAGGTACAACGTTTATTTCAAGCTGCATTTGAAATTTTTCTGAAGTGCCTAGAAATTGCAATATATCGCCGTGTCACAATATTGCAATATTGTATCGTATTGTGACTCATGTATCGTGATACGTATCGTATCGTTCTGATAGCAGAGTATCCGACCGCGATTCCCGTGGTGCTGATAATCTTAGAGCTGTCCGCCTGCAACACTGGAGCTCCAGTACCAACAAAAATGTAATACTTCATAAAATCGCAGTTCAGACTTTAATGCTTTTTTAATTTTTCCACATCTGATTTATCAACTTTTAATACAGTTCAAGATCCCTGGACAGCCTGATAAATAATGGTGCTGTCATGGATCATTGTGGATTTACCAGATAGTCTCTGAATAAACATTTGATGGCTGGATTGTAAACCTGCTGGACGGGATAGAAAAGCTGGACAGCCTCAGTCGATCACATAAAAGGGAAACTATCCATCACAGATACACGCTACCGTTCCTCCGACACGATGATGATGGAAGAGGAAGAGTTTTAAAGCGACTGCACAGAACTCATACTGACCACTGAATCATCAGAGAAGTCGATCTCATCCAGGTCCAGGTATTCAGGAGCCTCCATCTTCATCACCACATCATCAGCCTCACAACCAGCTGCAGACAAAAATCAGGTTAAAATCAGTCACATGACCTCTGATCACATGATGCAGTCATTCGGTCAGCGGGACGTCGCTGCGGGACAGTAAAATCCCGTTAAAGCCGACTTACTCTGAGGGAATGAAGAGGAAACGGTTATTTTTCTTCCTCCGACAAACGCAGGACGGATGTAAAGTGAAATAAATCCTGTTCTGCTCAGTGATACTGCAGATTTTACACCGTGTAAAGCCCGACGAGTCACCAGCACAACCTGGCTGATCTGATCAAAGGCAGCCCAGGATAATCAGGATCAGGAGCACGACTCCACTCCGACAACCTAGACCAGTACCAGAGCCCTGGACAGGACCGCAGAGACCGATCAGGCTCACGTGGGTCAGTTAGAGAGGATCCGAGGACGCCCGAGCGGCTGCTTGGTCCAACGGCATCACGCCGTGCAAACGCGCTGCAGTAATCTGATTACTGGGAAAATGAGGTCAGGACAGAAATAAGTTAATTAACTTACTCCACTTTATTTAACTTCAGATCCACAAACAACAACATCAGAGATCAGCCTGGAGAGTTCGTCCTACTGACTGGTTAGCACTGGTTACCAGAGGTTACCAGATACCGGTAATGAGCTGAAACCAGTCTGAAGCGAAGTCAGTCACCAGATTACTCTGGAGTTTTCAGTGACATACTTACCTAAAAAAGTTGGCTTGAATGTAAATAAAAACTAAGTCAGGGTTCATGACGGGTCAGAAATCTGGCCGTAGCAACAGACTCGGACCTAACAACCACCGACCGGACCAGAAATCTGGCCGTAGCAACAGACTCGGACCTAACAACCACCGACCGGACCAGAAATCTGGCCGTAGCAACAGACTCGGACCTAACAACCACCGACCGGACCAGAAATCTGGCCGTAGCGACAGACTCGGACCTAACAACCACCGACCGGACCAGAAATCTGGCCGTAGTGACGGACTCGGACCTAACAACCACCGACCGGACCAGAAATCTGGATGTAGTGACAGACTCAGACCTAACAACCACCGACCGGACCAGAAATCTGGCCGTAGCGACGGACTCGGACCTAACAACAACCGACCGGACCAGAAATCTGGCCGTAGCAACAGACTCGGATCCAACAACCACCGACCGGGCCAGAAATCTGTAGTGACGGACTCGGACCTAACAACCACCGACCGGACCAGAAATCTGGCCGTAGCAACAGACTCGGACCAAACAACCACCGACCGGACCAGAAATCTGGCCGTAGCAACAGACTCGGATCTAACAACCACCGACCGGACCAGAAATCTGGATGTGACGGACTCGGATCTAACAACCACCGACCGGACCAGAAATCTGGCCGTAGCAACAGACTCGGACCAAACAACCACCGACCGGACCAGAAATCTGGCCGTAGTGACAGACTCAGACCTAACAACCACCGACCGGACCAGAAATCTGGCCGTAGTGACGGACTCGGATCTAACAACCACCGACCGGACCAGAAATCTGTGCGTAGTGACAGACTCAGACCTAACAACCACCGACCGGACCAGAAATCTGGCCGTAGCGACGGACTCGGACCTAACAACAACCGACCGGACCAGAAATCTGGCCGTAGTGACGGACACGGACCTAACAACCACCGACCGGACCAGAAATCTGGATGTAGTGACAGACTCGGACCTAACAACCACCGACCGGACCAGAAATCTGGCCATAGCGACGGACTCGGATCTAACAACCACCAACCGGACCAGAAATCTGGCCGTAGCAACAGACTCGGATCTAACAACCACCGACCGGACCAGAAATCTGGCCGTAGTGACGGACTCGGACCTAACAACCACCAACCGGACCAGAAATCTGGTTGAAGCAACGGACTCGGACCTAACAACCACCGACCGGACCAGAAATCTGGATGTAGTGACGGACTCGGATCTAACAACCACCGACCGGACCAGAAATCTGGCCGTAGTGACGGACTCGGACCTAACAACCACCGACCGGACCAGAAATCTGGATGTAGTGACAGACTCGGACCTAACAACCACCGACCGGACCAGAAATCTGGCCGTAGTGACGGACTCGGACTTAACAACCACCGACCGGACCAAAAATCTGGTTGTAGTGACGGACTTAGACCTAACAACCACCGACCGGACCAGAAATCTGGCCGTAGTGACGGACTCAGACCTAACAGCCACCGACCGGACCAGAAATCTGGATGTAGTGACAGACTCAGACCTAAAAACCACCGACCGGACCAGAAATCTGGATGTAGTGACAGACTCAGACCTAAAAACCACCGACCGGACAAGAAATCTGGTTGTAGTGACGGACTCGGATCTAACAACCACCGACCGGACCAGAAATCTGGCCGTAGCAACAGACTCGGACCGAACAACCACCGACCGGACCAGAAATCTGGCCGTAGCAACAGACTTGGACCAAACAACCACCGACCGGACCAGAAATCTGGCCGTAGCAACAGACTTGGATCTAACAACCACTGACCGGACCAGAAATCTGGCCGTAGTGACAGACTCAGACCTAACAACCACCGACCAGACCAGAAATCTGGCCGTAGTGACGGACTCAGACCTAACAACCACCGACCGGACCAGAAATCTGTGCGTAGTGACAGACTCGGACCTAACAACCACCGACCGGACAAGAAATCTGGTTGTAGTGACGGACTCGGACCTAACAACCACCGACCGGACCAGAAATCTGGCCGTAGTGACGGACTCGGACCTAACAGCCACCGACCGGACCAGAAATCTGTAGTGACTGACTCGGACCAAACAACCACCGACCGGACCAGAAATCTGGCCGTAGCAACAGACTCGGACCTAACAACCACCGACCGGACCAGAAATCTGGCCGTATCGACAGACTCGGACCTAACAACCACCAACCGGGCCAGAAATCTGGCCGTAGTGAAGGACTCTGACCTAACAACCACCACCTGGGCCAGAAATCTGGTTGTAGGGACGGACTCGGACCTAACAACCACCAACCGGGCCAGAAATCTGGTTGTAGCGATGGACTCCGACCTAACAACCACCGACTGGACCATAAATCTGGCCGTAGCGATGGACTCCGACCTAACAACCACCGACTGGACCATAAATCTGGCCGTAGCGATGGACTCTGGCCTAACAATCACCGACCGGACCAGAAATCTGGTTGTAGCGACCTAACAACCACCGACTGGACAAGAAATCTGGTTGTAGCGACGAACTCGGACCTAACAACCACCAACCGGGCGAGAAATCTGGCCGTAGCGACAACTCGGACCTAATAACCACTACCTGACCAGAAATCTGGTTGTAGCGACCTAACAACCACCGACTGGACCAGAAATCTGGTTGAAGCAACGGACTCGGACCTAACAACCACCGACCGGACCAGAAATCTGGATGTAGTGACGGACTGGGACCTAAAAACCACCAACCAGGGAAGAAATTTGGTCGTATTTTCCATCAAAAAACAGTAAAAAGTCTCAGTTTCAACATCCGACAAGTTGTTTGCGTTCTTCTGGGAATAAAAGACATGTTGAACAGAGTCCGTTTTTAGCATGCAGACTTTTTCGGACCTGGTTAGTGAAGCGGTTCTTCGCCTTAATGAGCAGCAACAAGTCTGAAAGCTTGGTGAAGTCATTCCCCAGATCTTCCAGGAATTTGCATCAACTGCTGTAAACTGAAAACAAACGTTTTCAGTTTGGCAACAACATGATTTACAGACGTTTAATGTCAGACTCTGAATGGGAAGCAATCACGGCAGTCTGTCACGGAGGCCAGGAGGAACAGTTCCTGCTCTTCTTCTGGGGTTTTCAGCTGCAGTCCTGCAGCAGCCACATGGCAGGCTGTAAACTCGCCTGGAAACCACCGGAGCTCTAAACCTGCGAGCAAACGCAGCTATGGCTCCTGCCAGCTGAAGGTTTCCTAACTGGCAGCATGTCTGAGGGGACCACAGAGGTCCAGGGTGTCCAGAACTGTCCCGGCGTCTCATTCGTGTCATCAGGTGCGTCTACGCCGTCCACATGTGCCGCAGATCTGAAACGGATCCAGAACTGGGAAACATTCCTGATCCGTTCTGCCGGCTGCACCACCGCTTTCTAATCCTCGTTTACACGCAGCTAAAACCGTCTTTCCTGATCCAGAAACAGAACTGCTGAGCTGGTGAGAGTCCACGCTCGGCCGGGCTGGACGCGTCCACGAAGACGTCAGGCTGTTTCCAGACAGCGTGGGAGGGACGCTGGACCTGAAGGCCACATAACAACACTGAGAAACAGCGTCGATAGCAGCCGTCCAGGCCTGGAAGCACGGCAGAGGGACGTCTTCATGTCCACAGCTGATGAGACGACGGCTGGTCGATTATGGACAAAAATCATTATTGCAATTATTTTGGTCAATAGTGAAATCACGATCATTTAGACGATCATTTTTTACACGATGCATTTATTTAGCATTTCTCTCTCATTCAACAAACACATATTTATGCAAATCGTTCAAATTTAAAAATATAAGCTACAAATAACAGAAACAACTTGCAGACTTGTGTAAAGAAAAATATAAGGATGCACAATATTGGAATTTTGACCGATATCCGATATGCCGATATTCTAAAACTCATGTGGCTGATAACCGATATCGATACTGATATTAAAGCTGGAAAAAATAAGCAGTCATTGCAAAAAGCAGTTTTGTTATCCGTTTACGACACTTTGAAAACGAGGTGTGGGGAAAAATATCAATACACTGAAATATCGTGATATTTTCATAAGCCAATATCAAATCGATGCAGTATTTTACTTACAAAATCTCGCAAGATTTCATCGTTCTATTAAAAAATCTCACAATATTTCGTGAATTCTTGCGAGATTTTGTAACAGAACGAGGAAATATCGCGAGATTTCGTCAGTAAAATAGATCGATAATGCATTTTTAAATGTCAATATGATATCAGCATATGAAAATATCACGATATTTCAGTGTATCAATATTTTTTCCGACCCCTAGTCGTTAGAAGTTCTAAAGTCTGTAAAAAAGAAGTTTTTGGAGAAGTTGTTTTCGGGGTTTTTTGGACTTCAGAAACAGCGGGCTGATCGGTTAAATATCGGTTAAATATCGGTTATGAATCGGTGTGGTGGCCAATTTCCGATACCAAGTTATAAGGCTGATATAGGCCGATACAGATAGGGGGCAATTATATCGTGCATCCCTAGAAAAATGTAATGAAAAATTGTTTCAACGCGATTATGAGTTTGGAGATCGTGCGACACGAAAACTGAAATCACGATCGAATTGCGATTTATTTGCACGGCCCGAGATGAGACGTTGAAACACGCGAATAATCAGGGATGAAAAGTTTCAGCTCATCCTGGAGGAGGAAATCATCTTCAGGTTTCCAGAACTGCTGAGACATCGCAGGTTGGACACGTCCGAGGCGAGTTTATCCGTACAGCACATTTCACGTCCAGGACAATTCGAAGTGCTTTACGTAACATTATAAGCATCACAGCGACGAACAAAAGAAAAGCACGAAGAAGAACAAAAAAGTCGCAGCATGAAAAACATTAAAGACATCCAGGGTGCGCTAGTCGACTGTAGCGGACAGAGAGTAGGCTGCACCATTTTTACAAAATCCTAATTGCGATTTTTCTCACAAATATTGCGATGACGATTCGATTTGCGATTTTTATATTTGATACTTTTAAATGCATAAAACAAATTATGAATGAAAGAAACCGTTGCATAGTATCGCACAAGTTGACATTGTATATTGAGAACAATATACTGGAGCTGTGCAATTAATCGAAATTATCGTGATTTCAATTTTTGTGTCAAACTCACAATTCGAGCTGAAACCATGTTTTTTCGTTTTGGTTTTTTTTTTTTGCCATTTTTCTTGGCACAATTTCTAAAAGTTATTCTGAGGTTATTTGTTGGGTGTCATGAACAAAAATGTTAGATTTGGAATGTTCTAGCGTTGCACTAAAGAGCAATAAAGCTTATTTGGGAAAATTTTTCAATTCAAATAACTTTATTTGTCCCCAAGATGCAAATTAAAGGAGCAACGAAGTAGCTGAAACACAAAAATCATAAGACACGTGACAGACATACAAATAAGTCACACACCCCCCCCCAATGCCAAAGCAAACACATAAAAGTTATACATTTTAAAGTAACAGAGTAACTTTGTAATACAAAATTATTACTTGGCAAAATAATTATTTTGTTACTTTTTAATATTCTGATTGGCTTATATGTTTAAAATTGTATTTTTTAGACGTTTTTAAAATCAGATGTTTATATTTGCATTCTAATTTATGAAAAAGGTTCGTTAACATGTTTGTAACTTTTTCCTCTTCAGGCTTCTCAGCTCGAGTGTGTTAGAACAGGTCAGAATGAGTAAATAATGGGGATGTCCGATGATGGCATTTTTTACCGATATCTGATACACCGATATTGTCCGGCTCCTAATTTCTGAAATCCAATATCAACTAAGACTGGGGAAAAGTATTGATTCACTGAAATATTGGGATCTAGATTTCATATTGATATTTAAAAAATGCGATATTGATCTATCGATACCGCGTTTTTAAATATCAATATGATATCAGCATATGAAAACATCACAATATTTCAGTGTATTAATTAGGGGTGGGAAAAAATATTGATACACTGAAATACCGTGATATTTTCACATGCCAATGTCATATTGATATTTAAAAACGTGGTATCGATCTATTTTACGAATGAAATCTTGCAAGATTTCAGAAATTTGTTACAAAACCTCGCAACGGCAGAATGATAAAATCTCACGAGATTTTGTTAGTAAAATAGACTGATACCACGTTTTTAAAAAACAATATGATATCAGTATATGAAAATATTGCGATATTTCAGTGAGTTAATATTTTTTCCCAGCCCTTCTCTCAACCGATACCGATCTTTGCAGACAACTATGAGGTTGCATCTCATATTCTGAGATATACAACTATAATCTGCTCTGAGAGCAAATATCCCAAAATATCCTGAACTCAGCCAGATGTATCAGATACTAGCAGGTATAAGATACTACCATATATCAGATACTAGCAGGTATTAGATACTACCATATATCAGATACTAGCAGGTACTAGATACTACCATATATCAGATACTAGCAGGTATCAGATACTATCATATATCAGATACTAGCATGTATAAGATACTACCATATATCAGATACTAGCAGGTATTAGATACTAGCATATATCAGATACTAGCAGGTATTAGACACTAGCATATATCAGATACTAGCAGGTATTAGATACTAGCATATATCAGATACTAGCAGGTATTAGATACTAGCATATATCAGATACTAGCAATATATCAGATACTAGCAGGTATTAGATACTAGCATATATCAGATACTAGCAGGTATTAGATACTAGCACATATCAGATACCAGCAGGTATTAGATACTACCAGATATCAGATACTAGCAGGTATTAGATACTACCATATATCAGATACTAGCAGGTATTAGATACTACCATATATCAGATACTATAAGGTATTAGATACTACCAGATATCAGATACTAGCAGGTATTAGATACTAGCATATATCAGATACTAGCAGGTATTAGCCAACATGTGGCTGATTCTAATGTTTCTATTACCATTACTACTATTATTATGACTTCAACTATCTCTACTACTTACTATCATACCACTGTCATTCAATCCCGGACTAGCCCCCAATTTGTGATGGCTGGCTAATATCGGTATCAGTATTGGTTGAAATTTTTCATATCGTGCATGATTATGAATTTCACTTAATTTTCAGCTCTAATATCAGTATTGGCCATGAGAGGCAGAAAATTATCGGTTATTGGTATCAGTTTAAATATTCCATATCCTGCATCACTATGAATATTACATCATTTTCAGCTTTAATATCGGTATCATCCATGAGACGCAAAATATTGGAAAATTATCGGTTATTGGTATCGGTTTAAATTTTTTATATCATGCCTCACTATAAATATTACATCATTTTCAGCTTTAATATCGGTATCATCCATGAGACGCAAAATATTGGAAAATTATCGGTTATTGGTATCGGTTTAAATTTTTTATATCATGCCTCACTATAAATATTACATCATTTTCAGCTTTAATGTCGGTATCATCCATGAGACGCAAAATATTGGAAAATTATCGGTTATTGGTATCGGTTTAAATTTTTTATATCATGCCTCACTATAAATATTACATCATTTTCAGCTTTAATATCGGTATCATCCATGAGACGCAAAATATTGGAAAATTATCGGTTATTGGTATCGGTTTAAATTTTTTATATCATGCCTCACTATAAATATTACATCATTTTCAGCTTTAATATTGGTATCATCCATGAGACGCAAAATATTGGAAAATTATCGGTTATTGGTATCGGTTTAAATTTTTTATATCATGCCTCACTATAAATATTACATCATTTTCAGCTTTAATATTGGTATCATCCATGAGACGCAAAATATTGGAAAATTATCGGTTATTGGTATCGGTTTATATTTTTCAAATCATGCCTCACTATAAATATTACACCATTTTCGGCTTTAAAATCGGTTATCGGTTATCGTATCATTTGAAATTTTTCATTTTGCGCATCATTATGAACATTACTTAATTTTTTTGCTCTAATATTGGTATTGGCCATGAGAGGCAGAAAATTATTAGTAAATGGTTTAAATGTGTCCATATCATGCATAATTATGAATACTACATCATTTTCAGCTCTTATTTTGGTATCAGTATCGGCCATGAGAAGCAGAAAATTATCGGTTATCCGTATGGGTTAAAATCTTTAATATTGTGCATCACTGTGACTATTACATCTTTTCAGCTTTAATATCATGCATCAGCCATGCAAAGCAGAAAATTATCGGTTGTTGGTATCATTTAAAATTTTTCACATCGTGCATCACTATTGATTTTAATATTCAGGAGAAAATAAGGGAATCTTCCCCAGAACTGTGGTTTGGAGGTTTTAAGTTATTCGGTCTATGGAAGCTGCATAATCAGGATGTTTCTGGGCTGAAAAACGTCCCATAAAGGTTTGAAGAGAAATATTTTTCCTCATAAGAAAGTAAAGTTACACTATTTCAGATCCTGAATGGTTGTTTTGGGGATTAAAACTTGCTGGAAAATCCATTTTTACGTGGAAAGACTTGATGAACGTAAAAGAAAAACATCTGAAAGTTGAGGTTTTTGCTTCATTCTGCATCTTTAAAAAGAACAAACCGGCTTATAACTGATGCCAAACAGGCTCGTGGAGGCTGATAAACGTTCATATTAAACCTTTTCCAGATAAAAACCCGGATAACGGCGCGAGCTTCGTCCTCTCTCCTTCTCGCTGACAGCTGATTTAATCCGCTGATTTTTGCTCGTGAAGCAGCAGGAGGCTAATTAGCTAAGCTAGCTGGCTAATCAGCATCAGCGGAGGCTAATGTGGATGCTAACGGGCTATCCGGCTGGAAAAAGGGGGTCAAACAGGAGGCTCAGGTAAGAACAGGAGCCCGGAATCCGCCGCGCGGAGCTCCCGGTCCGCGGGCGCTCGCGGGGTGCGTTACCTTGTCGAAGAGAGGTGGAAGCCGGGGGAAGCGGCCGGTTTGCGGGGCTGGAGCAGCTAGCGGAGCCTGTAGCTGCGGAGATCCGCGGATCCAGCTGTTTTTTCTCCTTCTGTCGCCTCGATGTCTTGAAAAGCACAAAGACTTTGACATATGGGGAGCACAGAGGGGCCGAGGCGAAGGAGGGCTCACTCTGACCACATTTCAGACGACCAAAGAAACACTTCTCCAGTTTCACTACTTTTATTTTCGATTTTTACACAAGTTTTTTTTAAAAAACAAGTAGTTTAAAATGTCATCGTAATTACATCCGTAAAAGAGAGTGAGTAAAGAAGAAAAAAAAGTGATGTTTATGTAAATAAAATAAACTGAATAAATAAAAAATGAATGTTTGTGGATGTATTTTTTATTTTATTTTATTTTTAAATTATTCTTTTGATGAAAACGTTGTAGCAATCACCTTTGATAACTGTTATATGTTAGAGGTTTTTACATAAAAATGTGCAGAAGGATGATAAAGTCAGTAAAAAGAGTTAATTTTATAGTATGCTGAAGATAAAATAGAAACAGGTGGAAATTCTTTATATGTTACACTTATACATGCAACTAAAACATGATGTAAAATTAATACAAACAGAGAACATTACAAAGAAAAGTAAAATAGGCTGGATTCTGAATAAAACCGATGTAAATGAGAACAGGTGGGTCTTTAACCTGGATTTAAATAAACTTGAGTGTAAATAACTTATGAAATAATATAATCACCTTAATAGTCGTAATTTACAATAACTGTCCCGACTGTTCAATAAAATACTTTCTAAATGTAAACAATAATATATTTGTGAAATAATAATCTAATGTGTTTGGTTTTAGAGTGATGAACTCATATGTTGTTTCTGTTGGAGCTTTTGTGGGATCAGAAGTCAGTTTGTGGTGTTTTTATGGTTGTAGTCATTTACGGTCTCCAGGACGCTGCTGTGTGCTGTGATCGCTGCAATAGACGATCTTTGGGGGGGCAGCCGCGCTCACACAGGGGGAGTGGAGCCGTTACTCAGACCGTTATCCTTAGAATAAAAACACATATCTGAAATATGAACGTTAAGGAAATAAGAATAGCATGAAATAATGATGAATTAAAAAATAAAAAATAAAACTGAAGTGGAAAAAAATTTAAATGAATGAATAAATAAAAGATTATTACATTATCATCTAAGTAACTGATAGAAATATTCATCTTATCTTGTTTCCCTTTCACCAGAAGGAAAATGGTTTTATTAAAAATATATATTGACTAAGAATTATCATAAATAATTACACTGTTAAAAACCATTTCCCACAATAATTACAGTAATAAATAGTAAAAGCTGTTTGTTATCGTTAACAGCGGCGGTGACAAACTAACCTGAACTGCAATTCGGTTGAAAATGTTCCTGTAAATAAGCTAATAAGACGACACTGGAGTCCAGTGAACTCTCCATCCTCCAGTTTTGGTGAGTCTGTGTTCGGGGTGCAACGATACACGAAATTCCCTGTTTGGTTCCATACTTTAGTGTCACGCTTCGATATTTTCTTAATACAAAAAAATTCCATACCTTTTTTTAAACTAAACATACATATATGTGTATGTATATATATATATATATATATATATTTATTATTATATACATACATACAGTCGTTTAGATTTTTCCTACCCTCCAATTAAATAAAGAAAAAAAATCAGCTGTCAGTGAAATAGGTTGAAATTATTATAATAAATAAATAATTAATAAACAATGATACTGGTGCTTAATGCAGTGTTTACGGGAGGTCCCAGTTACACGTGGCTTCTGGTCGGTTCCTACGTGTCTTGAGTAACTGGCTGGGAAGAAACATTCCACCTTATCCAAGACTGCTGGGTGATAAATGTGACATAAATGTGGCATACAGCAAATGACAAACCTGCTGTTCTGATGGTCGGAGCGTCTGTAGCAGCGAGAGTTTTTCTCAAACAGAGTTTGAAGACAGGGTGAATATGATGATTAGGATGCTTCGTATGAATGCACGCTCCATAATTCAACATCTCTGTTTGGAACGTTCTGGTGGATCAGCCAGCAGGAGAACACGCAGAAATCACTGCTGTTATTCTGATATGGAGTTATATTTGTGCCTTATTTTTGAGCAAACAAAGCTGTATTTTGAGCGCAGAAAGATGATTTTTGTAGGAACACGAGTTAAACTTTGAGCAGAAAATATCGTCACGCAAAGGATCATTTAAATTGACCAAACAAAAACAAATCCCATGCACACAAATTGATTTCTGTTTGCTCGTGTGCAGACCCACGGCGATAAAAAACAGAAAACTGGCTCTCAGTTTTATTAATCTGCTCCATCAATGTTTCCTCCTCTCCACGGCACACATGCTCGCAGTACATCATCTGCGCTCAGTTCTCTCAATGCGCTCGCTCAACTTAATGCAGTGTTACACTTGTGCCACAATTCCAACCAATCACAAGCCTTGGATGAAGTCACCTGATTGGCTGCTTCATAGGCTCCCGGTCTACCCGGCAACACTGTAAAAAGTAAGATCCAGTGCCAATAGATGGTGATATCAGGTAAAGAGGAGTACGGCGTCTAACTCCACGTTTTCCGTTAGTTTTATATTTTTATATTATTACATGAATTATTCATTTATCCGTATTTCGCATGAAGGACGAATTTTGTCTAACATTTAGGAAAACGGCCATCTCTCTTTGATTTTTCTCTTTTTTTAAACTTCTAGCTTATCTTTCCCAGGACGTCTAACCAGAACCAGAACCAGAACATCAAGACACGATCACGACCACATGTAAGTATAAGTTCATAACCCACGGTGTATTTTTTGCCATTTGTCTTGTTTGTTTACTATTGTCTTCTGTCTTCGAGCATGCCGTCAGCTACGGGTCTTTTCTCACTGCTCCTAATTCAATGAAGTCATGAACGTAGCTGACCAAGATAGCATCGTTTCAGCCTTGCTAGCAACAGAAATGGAGGCAAACGCTTTCTGAAAAATCATTTGCCGCAATTGGTGGTGGTGGTGTGTGTGTGTGTGTGTGTGTTCGTGTGTGTGTGTTCGTGTGTGTGTGTGTGTGTGTGTGTGTGTGTGTGTGTGTGTGTGTGTGTGTGTGTGTGTGTGTGTGTGTGTGTGCGTGTGTGTGTGTGCGTGCGTGTGTGCGCGTGTGCGTGCGTGTGTGCGTGTGTGTGTGTGTGTGTGTGTGTGGGGGGGGGGGTTAGCTCATGTAAAATGAGAAAAAATGAGTTACAATTATATTTGTTCATAGTAGTGATGCTTGTGAACTGTACTGATTCCTCTTGTTTCTTCTTTTCTTCCTCTCTCATCTGTTTCTTTCTTTAGGTAATACCAGACACTGAACACTTCTACCACACATTCTCTGGACTCGGCGAACTTTGACCTGATCCCACTTTTTATATTATGGAGAAACAATAAATATGTCACAGTGCACAAAATCAAGTCTTCCAGTGCATCTATCATTAAAAGCTTTTTTTTTTTTTAAATCAATTATAGCTATTGTGCTGAAGTAAATCATGTGGATACTACAGTTAAGATACTATGATGATCACTACTGTAAGGTTTACACACACTGCAAATAGTCAACGAGTTAAAAGCATAATTTTTTATTTTGTCCTTTCTTTCCTTTTGTTAGCTTTGTTCATATCCCTCCTGTTGGTATATTTTATGTAGCACTCTGTTATAACCAGCATTAGCTGCTGCAGACAGCTGTTGGTTTACCTGATATGTCACAGTGTTATTAAGTGCTTCAGCTGCAACGTCCCTCTCCAAACTGTCACGACTGACCCACTCCAGAGAAGTTCTTTGAAAACTCCATTTTCTGTTCTGTTACATGTATACAGCTTGCCTTTTTCAAAATTTATGCAAACTATGATAAACACCTGGCATAAATTATGTGATGTGAAAAAATAATTAACGGATGTTACCTCCTCATCACTTGCAGGATATATAATTTAAAAAAAGAAAATTACAGATCAACTAACATACTATAGATGCTTATATAAACCTATTTGAATGTATTATAAATTATCACATAATAAACAAATGAAAAAATCTTTTAAATTGGAAAAAGAAACGTTATCATATCCTGAGTGTAACTCTGGGCCCTGGTAGCGTCCATCTTTGTTTCTGGCAAAAAGGAACTTCATCAACATTTTCTTGTGGAGAGAACATCTTTAGGGGTTTAACCTCCTGGTTAAAGTCTAAATTTTAATCTGTCCCCTCCCCAAGCTGTAGATGCAGGTAGGAATGTTGAATACTAGGCCTCATGAGACACTGGACATTTTGACACAGCTGCCAAGAGATTGTCATGAAGACATTTGAGACAGTCAGTATGAGCTCCATCTGCTGGCTGTGGATGTGTACTGCAGCTGAGGGAAACGCTGTCTGGAGCTGTCTTGTCTCTGGCTCGGTGTATAATAAAAGATACGTCGTCAACCTTCTGTTTAGTGTTTCCTTTGTGGTTAATATCTTGGAATTATCCTCTGTGATAAAATGAGTATTTTTATATAAATTCCCAAGCGATTGGAACCCGAATAAAGCATTGACAGATTAATGGACCCAGTCTCTTCAAGATTCACCGTCTATTGGCACTGGATCTTACTTTTTACAGTGTTGCCGGTTAGACCGGGAGCCTACGAAGCAGCCAATCAGGTGACTTTATCCAAGGCTTGTGATTGGTTGGAATTGTGGCACAAGTGTAACACTGCATTAAGTTGAGCGAGTGCATTGAGAGAACTGAGCGCAGATGATGTATGCGAGCATGTGTGCCGTGGAGAGGAGGAAACATTGATGGAGCAGATAAATAAAACTGAGAGCCAGTTTTCTGTTTTTTATCGCCGTGGGTCTGCACAGGAGCATACAGAAATCAATTTTGTGTGCATGGGATTGGTTTTTGTTTGGTCAATTTAAATGATCCTTTGCGTGACGATATTTTCTGCTCAAAGTTTAACTCGTGTTCCTGCAAAAATCATCTTTCTGCGCTCAAAATACAGCTTTGTTTGCTCAAAAATAAGGCACAGATATAATTCCATATTCTGAGAGGATTTCCACACCCCCAATATGGACATAATTATGATCGGAAGAATGGGTTTTATTTTATTTTATGTCATTTAAAAAAATATAAGTGTTATATTGAAGCCCGCTGGTAGCTGAAATGTAGCTTGTTATATTTACTGTATATTTTTGTCAGACCAAGAAAAAACTCCAATAAAAACTTTAATTATTTTAAAAAATAAAATAAAATCCCTGAAAATCATGAAACTTATTTGGAATTGTGGTTAAAATATTTATTAAAAATAAACAAAAAATAAAACAAGTAAACAAGTATGATGGGGCTCCGAAGCTAAAATGTTGCTGAGCAACACTTTGATTCAATCACTGCAATCAGGTGTTTCTGTAACGTCCAATCAGACGTCTGCACCTGCTGACAGGTATGTTGGTCCATGTTCGTGGGAAAGATGCTCTGATGTGTCTGAGACAGTTTTGTTTGGTTGGTTATTTTAAATTAATATTTCCAACGAAAATTCAAAAGCAATATTTTATTTCACTAAATTATAATTTTGTAAATTTTTATTTATTATTACTTTATTTAGTTTATTACGGAACAGGATTAGGGACACTGAAGGAAAATTCTGAGAAATAAGTCAGAATTCTAACTTTTTTCCACAACATTAATTTTTTTTTTTTTTTTTTTTTTTTTCAGGATTTTTTTTTATTTTTTTCAATTTTGGAAAAAGTCAGAATTCTGACATTTTCTCAGAATTTTAATTTTTTTCCCCACTGGCCCTAATCCTCTTCCTTAGTTTCTTATTTGCATTACTATAGTGAATTTAGTCTGTTCTTTAATTGAAGGGTATAGGGGATTATCACGCTTACCGGAAGTTGCCGGGTTTTGGACACTTCCTCTTCGGGGCCATGTTAACGACAGCTGTTCCTGCTCTGTTATACTGTTTAAATCGGATAAACTCCAAACATATTTAAGTTTTCATTCCAGACTGAAGTGATACTGGATCAAAAGCTGGATCAAAGCGATCGATTTGCCGCGGTGAAGGACCGAACTTTATAATAAAACACACGTTTGTTTGTCGCCGGTGGGGCACAACACCGGCACTTCACAGCATGCTAGCATTAGCCAGCTAGCGTTTACTGACGTGCTTAACATTGTGCGTCTTAAAACACACAAACATCTGAAAATCGGGTCTGTACCCCCCCGTTTCCAGTGGAACAACTGGGGACTGCCAAGAAAGGAGACGTTTTCAGATGCTTGTGTGTTTTCAGCCGCACAAAGTTAGGCACGTCATCGAGCTGGCTAATGCTAACCTGCTAACACGACTGTGCAGTCTGCCGGCCACAAACAAACGTGTGTCGTTTTATTATAAAGACAGACCCGTACAGACCTGATTTTCAGATGTTTGTGTGTTTTAAGACGCAAAAAGTTAAGCACGTCGGTAAACGCTAGCTGGCTAATGCTAGCATGCCGGTGTTGTGCCCCACCGGCTGCAAACAAACATGCTACGTTGTTTTATTATAAAGTTCGGCCCTTCACTCTGGAGAATCGCTTTGATCCACTTCTTCCTTAGTATCACTTCAGTCTGGAATCCGTGAAAATTTCAGTTGGGTTGGCGTTTATTCACGTTATCTACGAAGTAAAGCAGGGACGTTGAACTGGGCCGGAAGTGGGCCGGCTAACCGTTTAAAACCGGAAGTTCGGAACACGGAAGCGTGATAATCCCCTATTAATAATTTTGAGGACAACTGTTTATATACTCTATATATATATATATATATATACATATATATACTGTATATATATATATGCTGAGAAGAACAGGTTAAAGTTCACGCAGAAGTTGTCATGATTTAACTAATTCCCATGAAACAGCCGAAATTCCTTTTTCCAACCGTTTCCCACAAACCAGTGACTTCTAACTGGGCGGAGCATCTCTGTGGCAGAGGGTGATGATGAGGATGGTGGGTGATGATGATGAGGATGGTGGGTGGTGATGATGAGGATGGTGGGTGCATAAGCAGCTGACAGGAAGCACGGTGGTTCACATTCAAGCAAACTTTATTGATGTGATATGAAGCAGTGATGCGGGAAGGCAGCGGGAGAAGCGCTGGTCTGCGTGCCCCAGCTCATCCGGTCCGGGGCTCCACGCCATTACGACCCGTTTTACTCGTGTACGACTTCCTGCATCAGTGTTCCAGAATATAAAATAGCACCAACGATCAGATCTAACACGAAGCTTCGCAGGAGCTGTGAAACAGACCTGCGGTGTCCTTTTCTCTAACAACACCCTGAACAAAAGTTAAAAGTCTAAAACATTAAATACATTTTTACGTCACATTTTTCTTCACGTAAAACTCCAGAAAGAACATGCATGGAATTTAATCCTACAGAAAATCTCAGAGGAAGTGACGCACGATATTAGCACCATCGGCCGATATTGGCTTTCAAAATTGATATTGATATCGGCCCGATATAGAACCGATATCGGACACTATTTTTTGATTTATCTGTTTATTCGACAGGGACAAACAGATTTAGCCAAAATGCTAGCACGCTGTTATTTTGTTTGTCTTTTAATCTGTGGGTAACGGGAACATTAGGCCACGCCCACATGCAACATTATGACATCACTGGCAACTACTGGATCTGCAGCAGAAGTATTTTTTTTTTTAAATTTTGCACATGGAATGAATATGACATCATCTTCAGCTTTAATATCGGTATCAGCCACGAGAAGCAATTATCGGTTATCGTATCGGTATAAATTTTTCATATCGTGCATCACTACTTAGAGGGTTGTTATGCAGAAGCTTAAGATGACTCAGTTATGATAATAACACTTATAAAAACTTAAAATTACTATAGTGAACAAAGTAAACCATAAAAACACATCAGATAAACGTAAATCTTTAACTGCCCTGCTGCTGCGGAAGGAAAACGTCGTACATCACACACCTGAAGTCAGTAAATCATACATGAGCGATTAAAGCTGCGGCTGCAAAGCGAGAAGGAAGAAGTCAGATAAATGTGGTTATGATACAGTACACATGCAGAGACCCGGAGCCGGGTCCAGCGTAGACCGGGTCCGGCGTAGACTGGGTCCAGCGTAGACCGGGTCCGGCGTAGACCGGTCTTCTGCCACAGTAACCATCCATACGTTTGCTCCCAGCTTCAAGGCCTTTCCTCACACCTCACGGTGCTTTCAGGTGTCTTTTACTTAACTCAAATATTTCAGTCACGTGTGAACAGCTAATAACTTCTGTGTAGCTCCATCTTCATCTTCATCTTCATCTTCAGGCTCTTACTGAAGGACTCAGCTTAGTAGCTGCAAGAAGCAGAGAGAACCGGAGCAGTGGTGAAGGCAGACTCACACATTATTTACCAGCTGGATCAGACAGAAACAAGATTTCAGCTCAGATAAATAGTTTAATAAGGTTTTAGAGTAACGATACATTGATCTTTATCAACATATCCATCCAAAATCCCCAAAATCAGCCAAAAATCAATATAAAACCCACTTTTATTTTGAAAATAGCTTTATTTTGAAGTTCCTCTGACACGTTTTCCTCCTCAATTCAATTTGATTTACGATCCACCGATCGATATACAACAATATTACAAGTAATAAGTTATTGTTCAATTGTAACATAACTATAAACATGAATTTTGTCATGATAATGCATCAGAGGAATTTCAAAATAAAGCAATTTTATAATAAAAGTGAGCTTATTTCAATTCGGGATTTTGGGATGATATACGATCAATACATCAATCTATATTTATGTATCAATCCAAAATCCACCAAAAATCTAAATCAAACCCACTTTTATTTTGAAAAATAGCTTTATTTTGAAGTTCCTCTGACACGTTTTCCTCCTCAAATCAATTTGGTTTACGATCCACCGATCGATATACAACAATATTACAAGTAATAAGTTATTGTTCAATTGTAACATAACTATAAACATGAATTTTGTCAGGATAATGCATCAGAGGAATTTCAAAATAAAGCAATTTTAAAATAAAAGTGAGCTTATTTCAATTCGGGATTTTGGGACGATATACGATCAATACATCAATCTATATTTATGTATCAATCCAAAATACACCAAAAATCTAAACCAAACCCACTTTTATTTTGAAAAATAGCTTTATTTTGAAGTTCCTCTGACACGTTTTCCTCCTGAGTGGAGATTTTCATGTTTTATAGTTGTGCGGTGCCAGACATGACACAGGGAGACAGTACTGCAGAACAGGCGTGTAAATCACTGATCTGATCGCGATACGATATCATATTGATACAGCAGATTGCGATTCATGTTTGTCGATATCTCAAATTCAGTCACGATGTGTTTTCAATTCAATTTGGTTTACGATCCACTGATCAATATACAACAACATTACAAATAATAAGTTATTGTTCAACTGTAACATAACTGTAAACATGAATTTTGTCACAAGAATGCATCAGAGGAATTTCAAAATAAAGCAATTTCATAATAAAAGTGAGTTTATGTTGATTCTGGATTTTGGGATCGATATACAATCGATACATCAATCTATATTTATATTTCAATCCAAAATCCACCAAAAATCTAAACCAAACCCACTTTTATTTTGAAAAATAACTTTATTTTGAAGTTCCTCTGACACGTTTTCCTCCTGAGTGGAGATTCTCATGTTGATGTTTATAGTTGTGCGGTGCCAGATGTGACACAGGGAGACAGTACTGCAGAACAGGCGTGTAAATCACTGATCTGATCACGATATTATATATCGATACAGGAGCTAGCAATTCAATGTTTGTCGATATCTCAAATTTACGATATGATTTCAATACAGTTTGATTTTGGATCCACTGATCAAAATGAATCGACATGAAACAAAATTTACAAGTAATATTAACGAAATGAGACAAGTAACAAACAAGGTTGTTTCTTAACAGAGCTGTAAGCTGTAAACATGCATTTTGTTGTGAAAAGGCGTCTCTCTCTCTCTATATCGATTTATCGATCTATATCGATGTATCGATATAGATCGATGTATCGATATAGATCGATGTATACACACCCCAACTGATGTGAAGCGACATAAAATAATATTACAAGTAATAAACAAGGTTATTGTTTTATAACAAAACTGGAAGCTTCTACTTACGTGAGAGTACAAACGTAGTACAATCTCCCTGTGTCACATATGTTTACTACACAACTGTAAACATGCGTTTTGTTATGACAATGTGTCAGACAAACTTCAAAATAAAGCAATTTTCAAAATAAAAGAGAGTTTGATGTCGATATTTGGTCGATATTGGGTTTTTGTATTGATTTACGATCGATACATCAATCTGTATCGATGTTTTGACAAAAATCGATGTATTTTCACACCTTTACGATCTATATGAAACAATTACAGGTAATAAATAAACAAGGTTATTGTTTTTATAACAAAACTGGGAGCTTCTACTTATGTGAGAGTACAAATGTAGTACAATCTCCCTGTGTCATATGTACCCACTGCACAATTATCAACATGTACTTTTTAAAACCAACAACATGAGAATCTCCACTCAGGTGGAAAATGTGTCAGAGGAATTTCAAAATAAAGCCATTTTCAAAATAAAAGTAGGTTTGATATCAATTTTTTGGCCAGTTTTGGGATCTATATTGGTATCGATCCTATATTGATAAATATATATATATATTGTACATATATTCATATATATTTATATATGTTTTATGCTATATATATATAACAAAACTATAACAAAAATTAATAACAAAAATTTATGCTATATATATATAACAAAACATGTACATATATTTATACATGTTAATATATGTTATATATATATTTATATACATATATATATATATATACCCTTCAATTAAACAAAAGGCTAAATTTACAACAATTCATATAACAAAAAACTAAAGAAACCAATAATCAATTTTTTAAAAATTGCAAAATTATAATGAAGTTAAATAAAATATTCATTTTGAATTGTGGTTGGAAATAATAATTAAAAAACAAACAAACAAAACTGTCCCAGACACATTAGACCAACATACCTGTCAGCAGGTGCAGACGTCTGATTGGACGTTACAGAAACACCTGATTGCAGTCATTGGCTCAAAGTGTTGCTCATCCAAAGTTTAGCTTTGGAACCCCGTCACGCTTGTTTTATTTTTTTGTATGTTTGTTTTTAATATTTCTTTCAAACCACAATTCAAATCCATGTCCTGATTTTCATAGAATTTTTATTTATTTTCACATTAATCAGTTTCATCTTATTTCACTGACAGATGATTTTTTTCCTTCTTTAATTTGAGGGTGTGAATAATGTTGATTATTCATTTGGGGGGGGGCAGACCCTGAACCAGACCTCGTGGCTGGGGGTCTTCCCCCCCCCGCCGCCTTCCTCACCTGGACATGCTGCATCCGGACACGTGCGCGGCGTTGCCCGTGTACTGCACGTCACAGCGGGCGATGTTGTTGTTGAAGTTGGATTCTGGGACCTGCTGTCTGGGATTCACCGTCACCTGCCGGGACAACCCAGCATGACTCAGCAAATAAACCAACCCAGCATGACTCAGCAAATAAAACAACCCAGCATGACTCAGCAAATACAACAACCCAGCATGACTCAGCAAATAAACCAACCCAGCATGACTCAGCAAATACAACAACCCAGCATGACTCAGCAAATAAACCAACCCAGCATGACTCAGCAAATACAACAACCCAGCATGACTCAGCAAATAAACCAACCCAGCATGACTCAGCAAATAAACCAACCCAGCATGACTCAGCAAATACAACAACCCAGCATGACTCAGCAAATAAACCAACCCAGCATGACTCAGCAAATAAAACAACCCAGCATGACTCAGCAAATACAACAACCCAGCATGACTCAGCAGATAAACCAACCCAGCATGACTCAGCAGATAAACCAACCCAGCATGACTCAGCAAATAAAACAACCCAGCATGACTCAGCAAATACAACAACCCAGCATGACTCAGCAAATAAAACAACCCAGCATGACTCAGCAAATACAACAACCCAGCATGACTCAGCAAATAAAACAACCCAGCATGACTCAGCAAATACAACAACCCAGCATGACTCAGCAAATAAAACAACCCAGCATGACTCAGCAAATAACGCCGGTTCTGGTCTGTGCGGAGCCCAGGACTGGCCCGAATCCTGAACCTGACTGAACGTCTGCAGACTCCCTCTAGCGGTCGTTTCCTCCACATCACTGACAGCGTACCGTATTTTCCGGACTATAAGTCGTAGTTATTTGCCGTAAATAACAGCAAACGAGGGCGATTTTTTGATTTTTCACAGCCTATTTGTTGCTGCTAAAACTTCCCAGTCACTCCGATTCCAAAGTTAACGTCTGTAAATGATCACAGACGTCATAATTAAGAAGGATAATCATTTTTGAGGATTTATTCCAGGCAGTGCAGCCACATGTCCAAAATGAACTCCTCTCGCTGAGATAAGGCTGTTTTGGGATCTTGGGAGCCTAAAACGCCATCATGTGACAATAGACGATAATGTTTACTTCTTGGCTCATGTCATTCAGTATGAATTGACACTTATAAATATGCTAAATTTGATATTTAAGTGGCACTGGACTATAAGTCGCACAAGCAGTCAAGCTATGAAAAAAAGTGTGACTTATAGTCTGGAATATACGGTAATTTCTTCTTCTTCTGGTTTCTTATAAACTGGACTAATGGGGGATTATCACGCTTCCGTGTTCCAAACTTCCGGTTTTAAACAGTTAGACGACCCACTTCCGGCCCAGTTCAACGTCCCTGCTTTACTTCGTAGATAACGTGAATAAACGCCAACCCTACTGAAATTTTCACGGATTCCAGACTGAAGTGATACTAAGGAGGAAGTGGATCAAAGCGATTCTCCAGAGTGAAGGGCCGAACTTTAGAATAAAACAACGTAGCATGTTTGTTTGCAGCCGGTGGGGCACAACACCGGCATGCTAGCATTAGCCAGCTAGCGTTTACCGACGTGCTTAACATTGTGCGTCTTAAAACACACAAACATCTGAAAATCGGGTCTGTACCCCCCCGTTTCCAGTGGAACAACTGGGGACTGCCAAGAAAGGAGACGCTTTCAGATGCTTGTGTGTTTTCAGCCGCACAAAGTTAGGCACGTCATCGAGCTGGCTAATGCTAGCCTGCTAACAATAGTCCGCCAGCTACTACTCTGTTAAACTTTGTAAATCGGATAAACGCCAATGCCAAGTTTTCATTCCAGACTGAAGTGATGCTGAGGAAGAAGTGGATCAAAACGACCGATTCGCCGCGGTGAAGGACCGAACTTTATAATAAAACAACACACGTTTGTTTGTGGCCGGCAGACTGCGCAGTCGTGTTAGCAGGTTAGCATTAGCCAGCTTGATGACGTGCCTAACTTTGTGCGGCTGAAAACACACAAGCATCTGAAAACGTCTCCTTTCTTGGCAGTCCCCAGTTGTTCCACTGGAAACGGGGGGGTACAGATCCGATTTTCAGATGTTTGTGTGTTTTAAGACGCACAAAGTTAAGCACATCAGTAAATGCTAGCTGGCTAATGCTAGCATGCTGTGAAGTGCCGGTGTTGTGCCCCAAAGGCGACAAACAAACGTGTGTTTTATTGCTGCGTTCCATTTCAACTCGGAAGTCGGAAATTCCCAGTTCCGAGTAGGAAGTTTCAACTGGAACGCCCCCTGAAGTCGGATTTCCCACTCGGAAAGTCGGACAACTCTCGCAGCTCTGAGTTCAGATTTAAAGATGGCTGCGCCCTGTGTTAGCAGTTTTAGAAGCTCCTGTAATGTTACATTTATTTACACTTCTCACTTATATTTTGTTGCATAAATCAATCGTCCACGTAGTTTTGGTTTATACAGATGTAGGAGGAAGCTGCTGTGGTGTAATTCACATTTTTCATGTCGTATATGTGAACTACAACACCAGCTGTGCTAACAACGGCTAATAACAATAGCCTTAGCAAACACATTGTTTTGCTAGGTTGCTAACTGGTTTTCCGACAGGTGAGCTGGAACGCAAGTTGGTCGGGTGTGACGTCACCCCCCCAGTTCCCACTTCCCAGTTCCGATGAAAATGGAACGCAGCATATTATAAAGTTCGGTCCTTCACCGCGGCGAATCGATCGCTTTGATCCAGCTTTTGATCCAGTATCACTTCAGTCTAGAATGAAAACTTAAATATGTTTGGAGTTTATCCGATTTAAACAGTATAACAGAGCAGGAACGGCTGTCGTTAAAATGGCCCGGAAGAGGAAGTGCCAAAATACCGGGAACTTCCGGTAACCGTGATAATCCCCTATGTGGATCATATCATGGATGTTTTAATCAGATTATAACCGGACTGAGACTGAATAACTGCCTCAACACAACTTTGTTGTGAATTGAAACTATAAATAAAACTGAAGTTATTTTGTAGCAGAAAATCTTCTGCTTTCTTTTCCCTCTGAGTCACCAGGTTAAACTGGAATATACAGCAGAAAATAATAATAATAATAATAACAATAATAATAATAATAATAATAATAATGATAATAATAATAATAATAATGATAAAACCTTGAGGATGTATCTTCCTGGTGAAACATCGGTGATGTCGATCCACTGGCAGTCGATGTCGGCGTTGTACGTGTCGTAACAACCGGGACTCAAACCCTGAACACAGACAGGATCATTTATTTCATCTTTATTATTACAGACGTAACGAAGACTCAGGTCTCATCTTCTAGAATGAAAATGAGATCCTGATTTAAATTTATTTTATTTTATTTTATTTTATTTTATTTTATTTTAATTTAATTTAATTTAATTTATTCAATTTAATTTAATTTAATTAATTTATCTAAAAGATGTAATTGTATTTTTTCAATTATTTCATTATAATAAAAATGTAAAAATAGCTCAGTTTCCTGGCAGGTAAATCAAATAAAATGTTTCATCAATCAGGGACAATAAATCTGAATAAAGTTAGAAAAAGAGGAGGAGCGGTTTGGTTTGGTGCGGGAGTGGAGAGGTGAGGTCATGGGTCAGAAACAGGTGTGTGTGGTACCTGAGTGTGAGACGTGCAGGCGAAGCGGCGGTAGTATCCCGGGTCGCAGGACGTGTCCTCCAGACAGAAGCTGGCCTTGTGTCCCTCAGCCACCTGTCTCTGGGTCTGATAGTCCAGCAGCTCGTACAGGCTGAACTCGTCCATGCTGTGGAAGTGGCTGCAAAGGAGGAAAAGATCTTTTACACCACAGGAGCGCTCACTCCTACAGAAGTTTCTACACATAAACATCATTTTCACCAAATCTACAGGCATCATGAGCTGGACTGTTCTCTCCCACCCAAACCGGTCCAAACCGGTCCAAACCGGTCCAGACCGGTCCTCTCCAGCACAAATAGTCCTGGACCTCCATCCCAGTTTAAGTCCTGATGAAGGCTTTCTTTCCTGGTTCTGGTCCTGATGGTTTTCCTTCCTGGTTCTGGTCCTGATGGAGGTTTTCCTTCCTGGTTCTGGTTCTGATGGAGGTTTTCCTTCCTGGTTCTGGTCCTGATGGAGGTTTTCCTTCCTGGTTCTGGTCCTGATGGTTTTCCTTCCTGGTTCTGGTCCTGATGGAGGTTTTCCTTCCTGATTCTGGTCCTGATGGATTTTTTCCTTCCTGGTTCTGGTCCTGATGGAGGTTTTCCTTCCTGGTTCTGGTCCTGATGGATTTTTTCCTTCCTTGGTTCTGGTCCTGATGGAGGTTTTCCTTCCTGGTTCTGGTCCTGATGGAGGTTTTCCTTCCTGGTTCTGGTCCTGATGGAGGTTTTTCTTCCAGGTTCTGGTCCTGATGGAGGTTTTCCTTCCTGGTTCTGGTCCTGATGGAGGTTTTTCTTCCTGGTCTTGGTCCTGATGGAGGTTTTCCTTCCTGGTTCTGGTCCTGATGGAGGTTTTCCTTCCTGGTTCTGGTCCTGATGGAGGTTTTCCTTCCTGGTCTTGGTCCTGATGGAGGTTTTCCTTCCTGCTTCTGGTCCTGATGGAGGTTTTCCTTCCTGGTTCTGGTCCTGATGGAGGTTTTCCTTCCTGGTCTTGGTCCTGATGGAGGTTTTCCTTCCTGGTTCTGGTCCTGATGGAGGTTTTCCTTCCTGGTTCTGGTCCTGATGGAGGTTTTCCTTCCTGGTCTTGGTCCTGATGGAGGTTTTCCTTCCTGGTTCTGGTCCTGATGGAGGTTTTCCTTCCTGGTTCTGGTCCTGATGGAGGTTTTCCTTCCTGGTTCAGGTCCTGATGGAGGTTTTCCTTCCTGGTTCTGGTCCTGATGGAGGTTTTTCTTCCTGGTTCTGGTCCTGATGGAGGTTTTCCTTCCTGGTCTTGGTCCTGATGGAGGTTTTCCTTCCTGGTTCTGGTCCTGATGGTTTTCCTTCCTGGTTCTGGTCCTGATGGAGGTTTTCCTTCCTGGTTCTGGTCCTGATGGAGGTTTTCTTCCTGGTTCTAGTCCTGGTGGAGGTTTTCCTTCCTGGTCTTGGTCCTGATGGAGGTTTTCCTTCCTGGTTCTGGTCCTGATGGAGGTTTTCTTCCTGGTTCTAGTCCTGATGGAGGTTTTCCTTCCTGGTCTTGGTCCTGATGGAGGTTTTCCTTCCTGGTTCTGGTCCTGATGGAGGTTTTCCTTCCTGGTTCTGGTCCTGATGGAGGTTTTCCTTCCTGGTTCTGGTTCTGATGGAGGTTTTTCTTCCTGGTTCTGGTTCTGATGGAGGTTTTCCTTCCTGGTTCTGGTCCTGGTGGAGGTTTTCCTTCCTGGTTCTGGGCCCGGTTGGAGGTTTTCTTCCTGGTTCTGGCCCTGATGGGGGTTTTCCTTCCTGGTTCTGGTCCTGATGGAGGTTTTCTTCCTGGTTCTGGTCCTGATGGAGGTTTTCCTTCCTGGTTCTGGTCCTGATGGAGGTTTTCCTTCCTGGTTCTGGTCCTGATGGAGGTTTTCCTTCCTGGTTCTGGTCCTGATGGAGGTTTTCCTTCCCGGTTCTGGTCCTGATGGAGGTTTTCCTTCCTGGTTCTGGTCCTGATGGAGGTTTTCCTTCCTGGTTCTGGTCCTGATGGAGGTTTTCCTTCCTGGTCTTGGTCCTGATGGAGGTTTTCCTTCCTGGTTCTGGTCCTGGTGGAGGTTTTCCTTCCTGGTTCTGGTCCTGATGGAGGTTTTCCTTCCTGGTTCTGGTCCTGATGGAGGTTTTCCTTCCTGGTTCTGGTCCTGATGGAGGTTTTCCTTCCTGGTTCTGGTCCTGATGGAGGTTTTCCTTCCTGGTTCTGGTCCTGATGGAGGTTTTCCTTCCTGGTTCTGGTCCTGATGGAGGTTTTCTTCCTGGTTCTGGTCCTGATGGAGGTTTTCCTTCCTGGTTCTGGTCCTGGTGGAGGTTTCCTATCTGGACTGAGGTGGTCCACATAGTGGATTGTTGTAAGCAGATAACTGGACAATGATGAATCAGATTTAACGGTGAAAACGTGTATGGTGTTATCTGACCTGAATCAGTGAGATGTGTAACGTTCTCTGGTTCGAATCCATCCAGTAAATGTTCTTTAGATTTCCTCAGTTATGTAGAGGAGGGTGTAAAGCACACATCATCATCATCATCATCATCATCATCATCCTCAGCAATCAGCTGAAGTAGAAAACTACGAGCTGAAATGTTTCTCTTACTTATGACAGCTGTGCCACTCCCAGGCATATCTGGGCTTACTGGGCAGGAAATCAGCTGTTCCCTGGTTCTTCACCCTCTGAGGGAACCGCAACAGAACCCGGGTTTCATAGTCCTGAGCGTACCGAGCAGAACTGGAGGAGAGAGGAGAACAAAGGTTAAAGGTTCTGATGCTGACTGGGATTAAAGGTTCTGATGTTTACTGGGATTAAAGGTTCTGATGCTGACTGGGATTAAAGGTTCTGATGCTGACTGGGATTAAAGGTTCTAGATGCTGACTGGGATTAAAGGTTCTGATGCTGACTGGGATTAAAGGTTCGGATGCTGACTGGAATTTAAAGGTTCTGATACTTACTGGGATTAAAGGTTCTGATGCTGACTGGGATTAAAGGTTCTGATAATGACTGGGATTAAAGGTTCTGATGCTGACTGGGATTAAAGGTTCTGATGCTGACTGGGATTAAAGGTTCTAGATGCTGACTGGGATTAAAGGTTCTGATGATGACTGGGATTGAAGGTTCTGATGCTGACTGGGATTAAAGGTTCTGATACTGACTGGGATTAAAGGTTCTGATGTTTACTGGGATTAAAGGTTCTGATGTTTACTGGGATTAAAGGTTCTAGATGCTGACTGGGATTAAAGGTTCTGATGTTTACTGGGATTAAAGGTTCTAGATGCTGACTGGGATTAAAGGTTCTGATGATGACTGGAATTAAAGGTTCTGATGTTTACTGGGATTAAAGGTTCTGATGCTGTCTGGGATTAAAGGTTCTGATGATGACTGGGATTAAAGGTTCCTGATGATGACTGAAATTAAAGGTTCTGATGTTTACTGGGATTAAAGGTTCTGATGATGACTGGAATTAAAGGTTCTGATGTTTACTGGGATTAAAGGTTCTAGATGCTGACTGGGATTAAAGATTCTGATGCTGACTGGGATTAAAGGTTCTGATGTTTACTGGGATTAAAGGTTCTGCTGCTGACTGGGATTAAAGGTTCTGATGCTGACTGGGATTAAAGGTTCTGATGATGACTGGGATTAAAGGTTCTGCTGCTGACTGGGATTAAAGGTTCTGATGATGACTGGGATTAAAGGTTCTGATGCTGACTGAGAATAAAGGTTCTGATGATGACTGGAATTAAAGGTTCTGATGCTGACTGGGATTAAAGGTTCTGATGATGACTGAGATTAAAGGTTCTGATGATGACTGGAATTAAAGGTTCTGTTGTTTACTGGGATTAAAGGTTCCAATGATGACTGGGATTAAAGGTTCTGATGATGACTGGGATTAAAGGTTCTGCTGCTGACTGGGATTAAAGGTTCTGATGCTGACTGGGATTAAAGGTTCTGATGATGACTGGGATTAAAGGTTCTGATGATGACTGGGATTAAAGGTCCTGATGATGACTGGAATTAAAGGTTCTGATGTTTACTGGGATTAAAGGTTCTGATGGTGACTGGAATTAAAGGTTCTGATGTTTACTGGGATTAAAGGTTCTAGATGCTGACTGGGATTAAAGGTTCTAGATGCTGACTGGGATTAAAGGTTCGGATGCTGACTGGAATTTAAAGGTTCTGATGTTTACTGGGATTAAAGGTTCTAGATGCTGACTGGGATTAAAGGTTCTAGATGCTGACTGGGATTAAAGGTTCTGATGTTTACTGGGATTAAAGGTTCTAGATGCTGACTGGAATTAAAGGTTCTGATGATGACTGGGATTGAAGGTTCTGATGATGACTGGGATTAAAGGTCCTGATGATGACTGGAATTAAAGGTTCTGATGTTTACTGGGATTAAAGGTTCTAGATGCTGACTGGGATTAAAGGTTCTGATGTTTACTGGGATTAAAGGTTCTGCTGCTGACTGGGATTAAAGGTTCTGATGCTGACTGGGATTAAAGGTTCTGATGTTGACTGGGATTAGAGGTTCTGCTGCTGACTGGGATTAAAGGTTCTGATGATGACTGGGATTAAAGGTTCTGATGCTGACTGAGATTAAAGGTTCTGATGATGACTGGGATTAAAGGTTCTGATGCTGACTGGGATTAAAGGTTCTGATGTTTACTGGGATTAAAGGTTCTGATGCTGACTGGGATTAAAGGTTCTGATGCTGACTGGGATTAAAGGTTCTGATGCTGACTGGGATTAAAGGTTCTGATGTTTACTGGGATTAAAGGTTCTGATGCTGACTGGGATTAAAGGTTTTGATGCTGACTGGG
>JALJCO010013467.1:0-5000 GCA_023101725.1 Atherinomorus stipes | reverse complement strand
CTCCTGCTGAGGGAGGCAGAGGAGGAGGAGGAGGGGAGGAGGGAGGAGGAGGGACTGGAGTTATATGTGGCTTTTAACTCTTGGTGTAACCTTGACCCCTAAAGAAGGTCACCTAGAAAAGACAACACAGATTTTAACCTGCAGCTCTGAAAGACTTTAGAGGTGGAAATGACATCACACAAATATCTATCCAGCCAATCACAGGGCAGCGTTTCACAATTCACAGACTCACCAGAACCGGAGAACAGAAGATGGAGAATCGTTGCTAGGCTCAGAATCTGCTGGAAACATCATGAATATGGATCCATCCTGCCTTGTATCAACGCTTCAGCTTGGTGGTGGTGGTGTGATGGTGTGGGAGAGATTTTCTTAGTACCAACATGGCGGTTTAACCACCACAGCCTACCTGCGTATGATTGCTGACCATGTTCATCCCTTTATGACCACAGTGTAGCATCCTCTGATGCTGCTTCCAGCAGGAGAACGCGCCATGTTATAAAGATGACATCATCTCCAACATGACCATGAATTCACTGGACTCCAATGAGGTGGAACGGGAGATTCTCATCATGATGAGGTAGAACGGGAGATTCTCATCATGATGAGGTGAAACGGGAGATTCTCATCATGATGTGGTGGAACGGGAGATTCTCATCATGATGAGGTGGAAACTTGAGATTCTCATCGTGATGAGGTGGAACGGGAGATTCTCATCGTGATGAGGTGGAACGGGAGATTCTCATCGTGATGAGGTGGAACGGGAGATTCTCATCATGATGAGGTGGAACGGGAGATTCTCATCATGATGAGGTGGAACGGGAGATTCTCATCGTGATGAGGTGAAACTGGAGATTCTCATCATGATGAGGTGGAACGGGAGATTCTCATCATGATGAGGTGGAACAGGGAGATTCTCATCATGATGAGGTGGAACGGGAGATTCTCATCGGGATGAGGTGGAACGGGAGATTCTCATCAGAGAGGGGAACGAGAGATTGATGAGGTGGAACGGGAGATTCTCATCATGATGACATGGAACAGGAGATTCTCATCATGATGAGGTAGAATGGGAGATTCTCATCACGATGAGGTGGAACGAGAGATTCTCATCACGATGAGGTGGAACAGGAGATTCTCATCATGATGACATGGAACATGAGATTCTCATCACAATGAGGTGGAACGGGAGATTCTCATCATGATGAGGTGGAACAGAGATTCTCATCGTGATGAGGTGGAACGGGAGATTCTCATCATGATGAGGTGGAAAGGGGAGATTCTCATCATGATGAGGTGGAACGGAGATTCTCATCATGATGAGGTGGAACAGGTTCTCATCATGATGAGGTGGAACGAGAGATTCTCATCATGATGAGGTGGAACGAGAGATTCTCATCACGATGAGGTGGAACGGGAGATTCTCACATGATGAGGTGGAACGGGAGATTCTCATCGTGATGAGGTGGAACGGGAGATTCTTATTATAATGAGGTGGAACTGGAGATTCTCATCACGATGAGGTGGAACGAGAGATTCTCATCACAATGAGGTGGAACGAGAGATTCTCATCACATGAGGTGGAACGGGAGATTCTCATCACAATGAGGTGGAACGAGATTCTCATCATGATGTGGTGGAACTGGAGATTCTCATCACGATGAGGTGGAACGGGAGATTCTCATCAGGATGAGGTGGAACGGGAGATTCTCATCATATGAGGTGGAACGGGAGATTCTCATCATGATGAGGTGGAACAGGTTCTCATCATGATGTGGTGGAACGAGAGATTCTCATCACGATGAGGTAGAAACTGGAGATTCTCATTATGATGAGGGTGGAACAGGAGTTCTCATCACGATGAGGTGGAATGAGAGATTCTCATCACAATGAGGTGGAACGAGAGATTCTCATCATGATGAGGTGGAACGAGAGATTCTCATCGTGATGAGGTGGAACGGGAGATTCTCATCGTGATGAGGTGGAACGAGAGATTCTCATCGTGATGAGGTGGAACGGGAGATTCTCATCATGATGAGGTGAAACGAGAGATTCTCATCGTGATGAGGTGGAACGGGAGATTCTCATCGTGATGAGGTGGAACGAGAGATTCTCATCATGATGAGGTGGAACGGGAGATTCTCATCATGATGAGGTGGAACGAGAGATTCTCATCATGATGAGGTGGAACGAGAGATTCTCATTATGATGAGGTGGAACGGGAGATTCTCATCACAGTGAGGTGGAACGGGAGATTCTCATCATGATGAGGTGGAACGAGAGATTCTCATCATGATGAGGTGGAACGGGAGATTCTCATCACAGTGAGGTGGAACTGGAGATTCTCATCATGATGAGGTGGAACGAGAGATTCTCATCATGATGAGGTGGAACGGGAGATTCTCATCACAGTGAGGTGGAACGGGAGATTCTCATCATGATGAGGTGGAACGCAGATTCTCATCTTGACGAGGGGAGCGGAGATTCTCATCATGATGAGGTGGAGCGGGAGATTCTCATCCTGATGAGGTGGAGCGGGAGATTCTCATCGTGATGAGGTGGAACGAGAGATTCTCATCGTGACGAGATGGAACGGGAGATTCTCATCCTGATGAGGTGGAACGGGAGATTCTCATCATGATGAGGTGGAACGGGAGATTCTCATCCTGATGAGGTGGAACGGGAGATTCTCATCATGACGAGATGGAACGGGAGATTCTCATCATGATGAGATGGAACGGGAGATTCTCATCCTGATGAGGTGGAACGAGAGATTCTCATCATGACGAGATGGAACGGGAGATTCTCATCATGATGAGATGGAACGAGAGTTCTCATCATATGAGGTGGAACGAGAGATTCTCATTATGATGAGGTGGAACGGGAGATTCTCATCACAGTGAGGTGGAACGGGAGATTCTCATCATGATGAGGTGGAACGAGAGATTCTCATCATGATGAGGTGGAACGGGAGATTCTCATCACAGTGAGGTGGAACTGGAGATTCTCATCATGATGAGGTGGAACGAGAGATTCTCATCATGATGAGGTGGAACGGGAGATTCTCATCACAGTGAGGTGGAACGGGAGATTCTCATCATGATGAGGTGGAACGGCAGATTCTCATCTTGACGAGGTGGAACGGAGATTCTCATCATGATGAGGTGGAACGGGAGATTCTCATCCTGATGAGGTGGAGCGGGGAGATTCTCATCGTGATGAGGTGGAACGAGAGATTCTCATCGTGACGAGATGGAACGGGAGATTCTCATCCTGATGAGGTGGAACGTGAGATTCTCATCATGATGAGGTGGAACGGGAGATTCTCATCCTGATGAGGTGGAACGGGAGATTCTCATCATGACGAGATGGAGCGGGAGATTCTCATCATGATGAGATGGAACGGGAGATTCTCATCCTGATGAGGTGGAACGAGAGATTCTCATCATGACGAGATGGAACGGGGAGATTCTCATCATGATGAGATGGAACGAGAGATTCTCATCATGATGAGGTGGAACGAGAGATTCTCATCGTTGATCTGCAGCAGTTGTACGGATGCTTTTGTGTCAGTTTGGAGCAAAACCTCTGAGGAAGGTTTTCACCTTGTTGTTGTCAGTAAATGTAAAACCGGTTTCAGGAAGCAGTCATGACTCATGTTGCCTGAAACAAAAACTATAATAAGACCAAATACATATGTTGAAAATATGACTTCAGTCTATAAAGGCTGTGTGTTCTTTAAATCTTGGTTCTGACCCCATATCAGACCTTTTTCTGCTTCTTCAGTGTCTTGTCTCTAATTACAGCATCTCTGTGGTCGGAGCTGCTCTCTATATTTACCTTCAGCCCTGAACAGGCTGAATTCTCTCTCAACCATCACTCTAAAGAAAAAAAAACCTTCCTGTTATCCTTCTTGTTTTTTTCTTTAAAGTTTTTGTTCACAACAGTTTGACATCAGACGAGATAATTAGTCCTCTGTTCCAGCATCACGTCACTGATTCTACGTCCTGTTTGGTCGCTAATACAGCCTCAGAGGTCAGAGGTCGCCTCCGACTTCTGATGAGATCACGATGATGTTTGTTCTTGGATAAAAGATGAAGCTGGTCCGTAAAGCTGTTGAATAAAGCACAGCTCGGTTGTACCGCACTACTCAGTCACATTCGGCACGTCAGCAACACCAAAGACGATCAGAAGGTCTGTAAAAGGATGCTCGAGGGTCACCAGGCAATCTCTGCAACCTCCCTGTGTCGCATCTGTTCACTGCACAACTATAAACATGGACTTTGTTGTGAAAATAAAAGTGGGTTTGACATCCATTTTTGGTCAATATTGGGTTTTTGGATCAACTCACGATCGATACATCAATCCATGTCGCTGTATGGAGTCTCTGGGATTTACTGACGTGGACCAGTTGAAGGGAGCGTCAAGGCTCTCTGGGTGGCAGATTGTGTGTTTTAAGAAGAGGAAACTTCTCAGTTGGTAAATGCCTGAATTTTAACAGTTTTAAAGCATCCTGAGTTCTCAGCAGGATAGATGGGGTCATTTTTCCAGTAAAACCAAACAAAGGCATCTTAGCTGGGTTGTATGAGAAAGATCTGGAGTCCTCTGCAGAGTCCTCACTTCACACCTTCATCACAAAGACAATCATAAACAAACAAACAAAGCAATGATCAGGGTGGAGGGCTGGAGTGTGTCCTAGACTGCAAAAACGCTCTTATTTACACCCGTGGTGCATTCAGGTGCCACAAGAAATGCAAACTCCTCCCAGAGAGGCTCCAGGCAGGTTTTAAACCATGCAGGGCCTCCTTACTGCGGGATGTTCCAGACTGGCTTTTTTACCGATATCTCATATACCGATATTACGATATTGTCCAACTCTTAATTTCCGATATCAACCGATACTGCAGACAACTGTGAGGTTGTATCTCATATTCTGAGAGATACAACTATATTCTGCTCTGAGAGCAAAGATCCCAAAATCTCCTGAACTCACCCGGAGGAGT
>JALJCO010013466.1:142500-287803 GCA_023101725.1 Atherinomorus stipes | reverse complement strand
ACAAAGTGGTAACCCTCTGAAGTTCAAAACTGCTGTACCAGCTTTGTTTAATGGGAGTTAGACTGTTTGGGATCAGTAATGCCTTAAAAGACATTAATAGTAGTTCCTTATAGTACAGTCATAGCTACACCTGAGATCACTGGATCCACTCACAGATGAAAACATCTTTATGTCTGGGAGAATTTTGGCCACTAACGGCCACCGTACATTCACAACAGTGCTTAGAATATGAAGTCATTTGAAAGACAACATCATTTCAATATTATAACATGTCCATAAAAACATAAAAACACATCATTTTATGCTCCTACAATATCTAGCAGGAATAACATTTTTGGCTACTTCTATATGGGTTTTACAGGTGACTCACCCTGGTCAGCCCTGATGTGAGCATTGATCTCCACGCACATTGGTCCATATTCCGAGTGGGTCTTTCTTAAAATCCTGTTTATAGACGACACCTTTCAGAAGACAGCATGAAAACAGCTCTTAGAAACATTTTCAGGGTCATGAGCATGAAAGTCTTGTGTCTTACTCACACTTGGCACTTTGGCTGATTTGCATATTCGTACTGATGCGAGCCGTTTTCGAATCTCCCAAGCAAAAATAGTTGGATTTTCCCTTTTGCACTGGATGATCGCAGAGATGACCTCAGGTGTGAGGAGCCGAGGTCGGCTTCCTCCGATGGTTTTAGGTTCAGCCAGTCCTGTGCGCCGATAGCGGCTCAGGATCTTACTGACGCACCCGTTGGACACCTAAAAGACGCAGTTCCTTCAGTTCATCTTTCAATGCTTCATTCAATTCACTCAAACTGCTACACCATTGTAAGTCATTTCTCACACCCAGATCAATTCCTAAGTTTAAAAACAGAGAGTGTTGCGTCATTTGGATTGTGCGTACCCGAAGAATCCTGGAGATCTGACTTGGACGGACTCCCTCTGAGGCCAGTTCGATTATTTTCCGTCTTTTGGATTCTGGAAGAGGTCTTCCATTGAGAAACATTCCTCCCAGCTGGTTGACACTCTCACCCCCTTCTCACGACACAATTTATACAGTTTAATCTATTCTTTTATTCAACAAATTTGGTTTTATGAGGAAAAAAGGAGACATTTGTACTAAAACAAATTGCGCAGCAGCAAAATACGGGACTTGAAACTACAGTATATTTGACTTGACAATCATTCATACCAACCAATTAAAGACGAAAAAAAATCAGCTCTCAGTGAAATAAGTTGAAATTGACGAAAGTAATAACAAATAAAGATTCTATGAAAATCATGACATTGATTTTGAGTTGTGGTTCGAAAGAAATATTAAAAACACAAACACAAAAAATAAAAACAAGTAAACAAGCATGGGGCTCTGAAACTAAAATTTTGTTAAGCATCGAGACAATCATTCCAATCATGTGTTTTCTCTGATGTTCAAGAAGACTTCTACACCTGTTGACAGGTATTTTGATCCACTGTTCAAGAGAAAGGTGTTGTCTGGAACTGTTATGATTTTTTATTATTTTCATTTCCAACCACAATTCAAAAGCAATATTTTCTTTCACTAAATTGTGATTTTGTACATTTTCATTTATTATTAGTTTCTTTAGTTTCTTGTTATTTGAATTGGTAAATTTAGCCTTTTCTTTAATTGGAGGGAATAAACAACTTTGAGGACGACTGTAAACCCGCCAAAAGTGGAAATTAAAACAAAACTAACCTTTATTCTGCAGATCGGTGGTTATTCCGCACATTTCCGTTTGCTCCTAACCTAGAGGGAAATCAAAAGTCTTTTTTTCCCACAGAAAGAGAATTCAATTTGGAAAATGTGCAGAAAGTTCAAGTGTCCAGTAAACTCCTCGGACCTCTAGTGAATAACAATGAGCGGAATCACACCCTTAAGCAGACATTTATAGGCCGGCAGACCTCCACATGACGTGGTGGTCCGTTTGAAATGTCAACACGTCTAGGAGGGCAGATTGGGGATGGAATGGACTTCAGACATGTATGATAACAGCTTTCTACCGTTATTTTTAAATGTTTTGTTCATTTAAAAACAAATACAATATCAATTATTTTGAAAAATGTAGATGTAGAAAGAGCAGAGTGGTGCAAGATGGGAGTTTTAGCCATGAAAGTTTTGATTTCCATGGTTGAAAAAAATAAAGATGCCCCAGATTCATATCATTTTCCCTTAGTAGGCCTAGTATTGTAGCCTCTAAATTGAAGGAATTGTTGGCATTTTTCTGAAAGCAATTACGAGCAATTACGATAATTTGACTCATACACTCCGCAAATAATGTTTGTAAAGTCAAATTTTCAATGGTGCATGAGTGAATCAATACCATTTTGTTCAACTTCTAGAATTCAGGATTCCTTTTGCGCATCTGCTGCCAATCTAATCAGACAAACCCGTCGTTAATGAGCCCCATTTTAGCTCATAAACAATCTGCTTTAACATATTTATAAAATTAAGGCGTCTTTTTCTTTCATATTAACTTAAAAAAATCAACCCTGGGTATGTTTTATATTCTTTCGAGAGGGTTTAAACTTGGAGGCACGTGACTTGAGCATCCCTTTTCCCCCAGGTGAAGTGGCTCAGATTAAAAGGATCTCTGGTCTCCTTTCGCAAAACAAACATTTGGAAATCTGCTCCAATGACGACTGCCATATGGTAAAGTGCTTTTAATAAATCATAAATCTATCACGTCGTCTCTTTATTACATTTCCTTTCAAAACGTGAACAAATAGACTCGTGCATGGGCGCAAGGAGAGGGCCAATTGGGGGACCTCGTTTATCCAGAAGAGGGAGGCTAAAATAACCCTCACAGATGTTCCTTGGGCAGCCAGCAGATAAAAATGCGTTGTAAACGGTTCAAAGGGAAATATTTGACGAGCAAATATTAGCCCATGTGAAAACCCACACGAGGCTCGTCTTTGGGCCTGTTTAATGACTAATTGAATATCATTAGTTGGGTCCACACACATCTAAGTACCACCGAAATGAAAGGGGAGATTTTAAAATGCCATATGCTCCACATTATACATTAACCACGAGTAAGAGGACAATTATACTCTGTGTACAGTCAGCCAGATTGGAGAACGGACAGCCATTTTTTGGACACCACCATCTCCTTGCCAACCGAGGCAAAAGACAAATAAAGTGAGCGTTTTTGTTTATTCCCGAGGAGTTGAGGTGCTCATTGATTTATACTGCTTTATTGCATGTACAGCGTGTTGCTAAACACGGCTGATTATAGTGCGTATGTTATTTTTTTCTGACCGCACCACATTTTCGTGGTGCGTAAATCTTATCTAGCCTGGCCTGAGGAAAGGAGCGGGAGTTTCACAGCCTGTAGAGCCACAGACGAAAGACACGTTTCAGATAAAGGTCTCAAGTCTTTGTTTTGAAGATGAAACGCGTGTAAGGGTGCTTTACTGTGAGCTGAAGCGTTGGGAAATGTGATAAATCTAACCGCGTAAAGAGGTTACCAAAACCTCTCCAAAGCGCACAGGCTTGCCGTGTGCGCAGCGGGGCTGCCTCCATGGTCGGTTTTTTCTCTTCTGGACTGAGAGTTGGAGCTGATCCATTACCTCCATGTTTGTTAGTTTTGCTGCTGTGAATGCTTTTACGTTCAGACACCACAGATTATTGTTTTATTGTTGTGTTATCGGTAGATATCCTAACTTGTCATGGCCGAGAGGTACTTATAGGCTACAACATAGAAGTCGACTTTCTTTCCAGTTTTCACCTTTATTTATTTTAATTGATTTTTTTTAAAAACTGGAAATCCCTTTTTGATTTTCCCGTGGTCAAAGTGAAGCTTTCTGTCCTTTTATTATTCGAACTTTTAGATTATATAACTTACTTTAAAATCACAACAAAGTATCTGTGCTTTCACTCAATATCCCACATTACCAGGTTGTCAAAGATTGTCTTTAATCAGTGATGCAAAGTTTCACTTTTCCCCCTCTTAATTTCTAATCTGCAGTATACTCCCTTGAAAGCATTTTGGTAAGTCTTTGGTTAATTTCCTGTTGTTAAAATATCCTACATTTGCTAATTTGCAGCCAGAAATCGATTTAAACAGCCTTACATGATTAAGATTTGTGCGCCTAGATGAATTGTTGGCTCAAAGGTTTTAGAGTTTTTATCTAAATTTATTGCTTTTTATACTTTTATTGTTACATGTCTCCATTTTAAATTTTGTCAGTCTGATGCCATGAAAACAAATGGCTAATCAGCCAATCACATGGCAGCAAGTCATGCATTTCATCATGTAATGGTGAAGACAACTTGCTTAAGTTCAAACTGAGCAGAATGAGGAAGAAAGGGGATTTAAATGACTTTGAATGTGGCATGGTTGTTGGTGACAGACAGTCTGGTCTGAGTAATTTAGAGAGTATTTTAGAGAGAACGGTTAAAAAGAATAAATATCCAGCTTATCTGGACCAGAATGCATTGTTGATGTTGGAGGTCAGAGGAGAATGGGCAGACTGGTTATAGATGGTAGAAAGGCAGCAGTAACCACTGGTTACAACCCATCCAGGTGCTACGGCAGCAGCAAACCACATCAGGGCCTCGCAGCTAACTGGAAACTGAGGAGACAGTTCACACACTCACCAAAACTGAGGTCACCCGTTCTGATGAGTCTCTATTTCAGCTCCAACATTCAGAATGTGCATGAAAGCAGCATAAAGGCATGGATCCACCAGCAATCAAGAGGTCAGATTTTTGGGTGTGTAATGGTGCAGAGGATGTTTTCTTGGCTCATTTTGGACCTCTCAGTACCAATATGGCATGCTTTAACGACCACAGCCTACCTGAATATCGTAACTGACCATGACAGGGTTACTCAGACTGGCCCTACAAGGTCTGCAGCCCCGCAGGTTTTCACTGTAACCCTGTTCCAACACATTTGACTGGAATTAAATGGATCCACAGCTATGAACTTCTGCACGTTGACAGTGTAGCATCTTCAAATGGACATGACAATGAGTTCACTGTACTCACTGCAGAAAGTCAAATCTTACCAAGTATATTTTTCTAATTTCTGGTCAAAATATCTCATCACACTCAAAATAAGACAAAATTGCTTAAAGGTACAGTATGTAAGAATTACTGACATTGAGTGGTAAAGATGGGTATTTGGAAGCACTATTGTGAACGTATGGTGGCCGTTAGTGGCCAAAATTGTCCCAGACATAAAGATGTTTTCATCTGTGAGTGGATCCAGTGGTCTCAGGTGCAACTATGACTGTACTATGAGTAACTATTTTTTATGTCTTTTAAGCCATTATTGATCCCAAACAGTCTCAAAGGGTTCTCAATTCACTAACATTGTTTTGTCCATTCAGGGACACCGTAGTAAATGGTGGCACAAATATGGCAGCCTCCATATGTGCACCACCCAGCAAATAGATGTAAATGACTCGTTCTAAGAAATTAAACATGCAACAGCTATTCTAGTGAAACCATTACACATCAATAGAAACACAGTTTTGAATTATATATCATATTTTTCTGCCATTGTCCTTTGATTTTTTTCACATACTGTACCTTTAAGATATAAGATCTTGTTTTAAGGCAATGCATCTTATTTCAAGAAATCTTATCAAGAAAATTTTGCTTATGTCATTGGCAGAATTCTTTGCTTATTACAAGCAAAAAAAAATCTTGCCCACTCTTAAAATAAGTGAAAAAAAATATTTATTTTATTTTTTTTATTTATTTATATTTTTGCTTGTAATAAGCAAAAATTCTGCCAATGGCATAAGTAAAATTTTCTTGATAAGATTTCTTGAAATTGAAATAAGATGAAGGCAAATGAAGGCTGTTCTGGAGCTGAAAGGGGGTCAGATCTGGCACTAGCAAGATGCACCGAATAAAGTGGCTGGTGCGTTTGTATAAAATGTGTACGGTGTAATGTGTAATATGGGTTTTATGCAGTAATGACTCCATGTAACAGCAGTTTTAATCTTTAAATCTTTTATTCACCAATATTTTTTTCCTATAAATGCAGCTCTGAGTGCCTTTAGCTCGATTCTGACCTTTAATTTGTCATTTAATGTCTTTCAAATAATCACGTCAAAATGATCTGTTATTATTTTCTTTAGTCACAGAACTTATGAAACTCTTGCTGTCTTTCCTCCTCAGGTGATGTCATAATGCAAGTTTCTCCTTAAAGGGACTAAAGGCAAGATTAAGAAATGAAACTCGCGACTGCCGCAACCAGCGCTTCAGGTAACTGCAGCCACGAGCCAAACCGTCACGGGAGCGTGCACAAACTGAAGCTATAATGTTGTTTACTACGCTTTTTCTTTGTAGTTAAACTTTTTAGTGTCTTTCGGTTGATCTGGATCGTTTGCTGACAGCAGAAGAATCCATAACTATCACTTACAGTGTTTGAATTTACCGCAACCGTCTTCTTCCTGTATTAAAACTGCGTATGTAGCATCATTTGACGTCACGTCCGCAGGGCAGCGCGGGAAATTCGGACACCGTATTGCAGCGCATTTTGCAGCACACAGCCTGTTCAAGGCAACGGAGAGAGCTGAAGTGGAAACGTCCTTTTTGGTATTTAGCGCTTCATCCATTTGTATTTTAAAAAATGGACACGTATGTTTGGTTTTTTTTTTAAATTCCTGCCTCTAGTCCCTTTAAGTGAAAAGTTTTTACCAGATAAATAGCAGATAAATATCAAAAGATACCAAAACCTAGTTGACTAATAGCTGTAAAACATCCACCCTTCTCCTGCATGACCTTCTCCAGTTTAACCCTCATAGCTCCCTAAGAAAAAGTTAGGTTAAGCTTCTTAAGGGCACAGACTGGCCAATGTCAGTTAATGGCCTGTAAATATTATCTAAAAATGAAAAGTTGCCATTTTCTTTCATGGCTGTCATCACAGACGGCTGGCCTAACCATGAATAGCTAAAATTCAATGAGTTTTAAAATTTCAATCCTTTAAATTCCACTTTACATACATGGTTCTCCAACTTCCAAAAATAAATGGGGTTAAAATAAATGTGATTAATGCAATATTATTTTTTTGCAGGATTATCAGAGCCCTGGAGTATTTAAAAAAGGTATAAAAATGTTTTTTGATGCATCTTTACTTTTTGTGTTACAGTGTTATTGTTTTTTTTTTTTAAGGGCATGAACTGGCCAATGGCCTGTAAATATTATCTAAAAATTAAAAGTTGCATTTTTTTTTCATGGCTGTTATCATTGACTTCTGGACAAACCATCAATACCGAAAAAATCAATGAGTTTCAAAATTTTAACCCTTTAATTTCCAGTTTGTACACACAATGTTCCCACTGTCTAAAACTAAAAAGTGGGTTAAAATAAAAAATATATATATATATATCCTGTAGGTGGCAGGCCATTACTAGGTATGCAGAGCAGACTGTACCTAAGCATTGATTATAGCAACCACAATTAAAAAAGCTCAATGAGAAGTTGTTTCAAGATAAAATGCAAAAAAAAGTGGGAAAAATTCTAGTTTGAACTGGAATGGCAGTGCATTACAGAGAGGGAACTAAACTCCCTGCAAAAGACTGACCTAAATAATTAGCATGTGATCGGACTGATAAAAAAAAAAAATCACACCAAAATTACAAATTTGAGACCCTTTCACGCTCAAATAACCTCGCATGAAAGAAGAAAAAAATTGTTTACTTCATTGGATGTGTAATGCATTTTTGAGATTTTGAAGGACACTGATTTGCTGCAATAACATAGAAGTCTATGGGTTTTTTCATCACTAAGATAAAAATGCAGGGCACTTTTGAGTAAATGGTCTTATGTCATGGAAAACGGTTCAAACTACATCATTGAAGTGTAGAGCAAGTGTGTGAGGCAAAAAAATTTTATCCTAAAAATGTATTCTGAAATGGCATTTGATTATAGAAAGGTCATTTTCAATGCAAGTCAATGTGGCACAGATTGGCTCTAAGGAGTAAATGAGGTGTATTTTTATTAGAGACCTTAGAAAAAGAGTTAGACAACCCATCTTCTAGAATATCATGAGTCAAGCCAAAATACACACCTTGACCAAGTTTATGCTACTTGCATTAGTAGAAAAAAAGTAATAATATAAAAGGTCATTCACTACCTCTTCAGAAAGCTTCGGGAGCTATGAACAGACAGACTTGATAGAAAGTTCCTACCTGTAATGCAATTAAATTGTAACTCAAATGAACCAAAGATCTGCTTAAAATTCAACTCACACCTTCTTTTTAGCTTTCCACTTAAATATGATCACTGCATATTCTGATGCAAGTTCAGCATCTCAAACTAAATTTCAGCATCAGCTCTGCATTGCTGACATCACTAGTCAGTGATTGGTGTGAAAATAAAGAGGGTCATAGTGTGTTGTGACCTTCACAGCTGCCAAATCTGAACATATTTTTTTAAAAAAGGAATTAAAGTCTATTTAAAGCTCCTCAGAGATGCAGTATGAAAAGATTTGTAAGCTATTTAGACCTTGCATTCAACTTATGTCTTGATTTAGTTAAACATACAATAATGTTTAGCATATATTTTTTAATGTTTCGTGCAAAATGTGTGCTTTGATCAGACATCATTTTAAAACATTTTCATCTTAAAATCACACTTCTTTTTAGTGCGGAACATAATCGGGGGTGTAGTGGTTAATGGGATTTATGATGTTTGTTGTCTCTGTTTATGCTGGACCCAGATATTCATGCAGTTTTGTGGACGGTACAGGAATTCTGGCACCTGAAAATGTTTTGGTTTTAACTTCTGTTTTAAAGACTGCAATAAAAAAAAAAAAACCAGCTGATTCTGTCTTGAAATCACTGAATGGGTCACCGAGTGAAGCATATTGTACTGGACCTGGGTTCATTTAAGCTGGACTGAGGTGAAATGGAATGGAATCTTTCCTGTTTTTTGATTATGAATAAAAATGCGAAATGTTTCTTGGAAATCTCAGAAGCTGCATCCTCAAGTTGAAAGAGGAAAATTATTTTCTTGCATGTTTTTCGGCTTACAGCTCAAACTGATGGTATGAAGATAATGCTCATTGCATGGTTAGCTTGCAAATCTGTGAAGGCCCCATTCATAACATATACAAATTAGAAATCGACCGGTAAATATTTTTTAGGGCCGGTACCGATACTGATATTTTCTCATCAGCCAATGACCAATACAACCTGTCGATATTTGGGGACAATACTGCATTTCACTTCCAAATTAAGATATAGGCCTACTGAAGGATACAATGAAAAGTAATTTTACAACTCTTTTAATATAAAAAAGAACAAAGCTCTTCAAATAAATATATATATTTAAAAAATGTGGGCCGACCCATGTACCGATCGATCCTTGATACAGATTTTGGATCATCATGTCCTTCCATCCAGTGTTTCAGCGAAGGCATCGCTTCTGTCAGCGTCAAACCACACTGTGAAATTAAACAGCATTTCTCTGAATGAGCACTAAACTGTTAAGCAGGGCAGATCATACATCAAGCATGAATTTGGGTAAACATTTCACTTTCAAATCTGGTGTATTATGCTCCTAAATGTGTTGCTGAAAGACAAGGAACTGTTACAGTGTGGTAAAGATAACCCTTTTCCCAACAATATCCATATGTCAGATATTGACTTTTTTTTAACCAATATCTAATATACTGATATTGTCCAACTCTTCATTTCCAATATCAACCCATACCTATCTATGCAGTGAACTGTGAGGTTGTATCGCTCCTATTTCAAGAGATACAACTATATTCTGCTCCGAGTTAACTTTGGACATCTGGCTGCCAAATATCAGATGCTAGCAGCCAACATGTGGCTAATTATAATGTTTCTGATAAGCTTAAAAGCAAGTCAGTCTGTAGCAGCAGCGACTGCACCGTAGTCACGTGACTCTGAAAGGAATGCTGGGATATGAAGTTCTTCCAGGATAACAGGGACTTTTCTACATGCTGGACCGCTGCTGATGTGAAAAATCATGAAAATATTAGTAAGAAAAAAACAATGCTGACATTTTCCTATGTCGCATATCAATGCATATATCGGCTGATAATATCGGACATGCCTACTCCACACTGAAAGGATTCAGCTGCATAGTAAAGTTGGAATACGGAACTATTCAAACTGTATGTATGATAATATATATATATATGTATATTTCCTCAGGTGGAGCTCGGGGATGGAGAGTGTCCCTGGAAAGAAAGACGAGGGTTTCCCCACGTCTAATGGAATAAATCTTGCGAGATTTTGTAACAGAACAATGTGATCTCGCGAGATTTCGAGTATAACCGATACCGATATTTTCTGATATCTCATTTTAATGTCGATATCGGCAGCTAATATCGGCAGCAGATAATATCGGACATCTCCAAAATTAATGTTTATGTTTTTTTATGCCTACATTTTAGTTTCAATCAATTATTATTCAGTTTAATTTATTCATCTTAGATTATTTGTATTTTTGTTTTAGAAAAACAGGGTTACAGTTACTGCATGCACCTCATGAGCATCTGTGCATGAATCTTCTTTTCTGTGTGCTACAGAATACACATATTATACAACAGCAAATCCCCAGGACTTCTTGAATTATTGTTTGTTTACACTGTGTACATGTTTTCCCTCCAATCTATCTTGCCCTTGCTCACAATCTCTCTGCCTCTCTCATACAGTTCTTTATTTTCATTAAGTTAGTCAGAGCATCAAAGGAGTACTGACAGAGAAAACCATCAGAGGAGTTTTTGGCCAGCAAATATTTAGAGAAGATCTCCAGAGTACAGATGTTCTTTCTAAGCAATGCATTGTTTCCAACACAATCAATCACACCACATCTGGGAGCTGCCAAATACAACAGAGCAGCATTTTTATGTGTCTGCATTCTCATCTGGTGCATTTACATACCATGCCATGATCACAGCACAAAAATTATCATAAAATTGTGATGTTGTTCGTCAAAATACTGGAATATTAATGTTGCACATACACCATGAAGCTTGCAGCCTGTGGTATAAACAGCATTTCCTGACTAAAAATAGGATTTGATTCAGTTATATACCTGCAAACTCTGAAAGCGCACTTCACACCACCTGCAGAATACTTGAAATAACAACTGGATACCTTTTGGATTCCGTGAGACTGTTTCACGACCCTCACGGTCTTGCCTGTACAACGTTCCTGAATCAAGCTTAAATGAGTCTTAATGCAATACAATCACACAATCTTGTTGAAATAGAAAAATTCTGCCAAAAGAATGATTTATCATCTAGGGAGCCTAAACTTCTGCTGTATGTTTTTTTATTTTTTTTTAAGAAAAGTAAAGAAATCTTGCAGAACATGTTAGAGGAATGCATCATCTTTAATTGCAATTTGGAAAACAGGCCATTATCAACTGAAAAACTCAAAGTTTCTACCTTGTTATGTTGTATTGTACTTTTGTCCTTCCTCTAAATCTACTGTGAAAAGTAGTTATGGTACTTTAACTGACCAAATTATCTTCTGCTATCAATTTAAATGTCATTTCAGGTCAAATAAATGGCTTACCTGTACAAACATTTACATGAAGACAAATTAATTAGTTTTTTCCCCTTTATTTAACTGAATATGTGACATTTATTTAGTTATAAAGTATGCATTCCAGTTGCATTCCAGTTGTGTTTGGAGTTTCATAAAGCTGTAGTGTTGCATGGCTCTAATGGAATAACTTTTTTTATTTTTTTTTTGAAAAAGCTAAAAAAATAGTGAAAGAAGCTGCTTTCTGTCTCAGCTGCAACTGCTGATACATATAAAATGTTTCAACATCTTAAAAGTGAACAATGAACTTGTCCCTGAGAGTCGCTCTGGTTGAGGTTTACACTTCTCCCACATGCATTGAAGGCAGCATTATCTGGGGTAACGCTATGCTGACGTGTCGTACCTCCTGCACCGGAAGTCTTTATTTCAATTTGTCTACGCGGTCCGAGAGCGTCTCCGTCCGCTCCCATTCACTCTGATCCCCGGACCCGGAAAGATTTCAGCGTGTGTGTATGCATGGCAAAGTGTGTTTCCGGTATAACGTGTGTGTTGATCGCTGTTCAGCCTTTTTCTCTTGGCTTTCATTAGAACAGTCACTCACTTCTGAGTCCCAGCTCCCTTAACCTGGTCACCCCTTAACGGCGAGATCTCTCAAACCGGTGGACATGGCTTCTGTTTCGTCACCAGGTCAGACAGCCCCCATTTCGGCTGGTCCTTTGCAAAGAGGAATTGTTAAAATGGTAAGAATCTTAACATATGAATGTGTGAAGTTGCTGGGGGAATTGGCTAGTTAGCTTAGTGCACCGAGGGCTAATGTGGGCTAAAATAGCGGGTAGTTGTCTTATAACTTCATATTAGAGTTGATTGCCCGTATAATAACAAATGCCAGCTCAATTCCAGCGTTGTCACTAAATATCAACAACTGTCAGTAACATTTAGCTCACTAGGCTGCAGCAGCATGCCGGCTAATGTTAGCTGGTTTGCTGCTAAATGTGCTAGCCTATTAATAAGCTGAAGGGTAACTGACGTTATCACGCTTGCTTTGATTTTTTTTAGCAGTTAGTAGCTTCACTGCCAATATAAAATAGTTAAATGCGTTGGCAAATAGGAAGCGGTCAAGTGTCCAGTGACATTTCCGAGTTGAATTTGTTAGTTGTGAAGCTGACTGGGATCTTGTGGGACTTTGAAACTTGTGTTGTAACGTGAACAGATGTCCAGATTCTCAGCTAATGGGTAGCTATGCTAGCTAATTAGCTTGAAGAAACATTGACTTTTAATCAACGTTGTTGCCTTAGCAACGCTGTAAAGCCCATGTTCAGAAAAATTACACAACGGGCTTTATTTATTCATTTCTCAAAATGTAAACGTTTTCATCTAGCGTTAAAGCTAGTGCGAAAAGCTCCTCATTCTTTAGCGTGTCAGTTTTGTTTTTCTAACATTTCCATTGAATCAGACGTAAATGGTCAAAGTAGGAGATATTAACTCGATCTTGGTCGCCAGAAAGCTACTATATGTGATCAGTCAGTGGGCATTTCCTCAGAGAGCCGGTCACAACCAACCACAGGAAATTGACACGTAGCTACAACTTTCTAACCCCGTAATTTCCCTGTAATCTTGTTTTCTCCCCCTCCTTTTAGTTCCTATTATTGCTTACACTTATTTAGAATGGTATCTGTGTCATTTTATCCTCATCCAAGTATAAAGATCTTCAAGCAGACTTGGTAAATTGTCCCACATGTTCCAGTTTGTAGTTTTACAATTACTCAGGAAACACTTCTACCACCTTGAAACAGTAATCCTGCCTCACTGAAGGACATAAAAGGGGGTAGTTGCCCAATAATAAAAAAAAAAAAATCTCGTTTCCGTTTATATTAATAAGCTCAAGAGGAAATGTTTGTTTTTCCTAATTGGGGCTCACTGTTCCTACAACTGCCTTGTTACTGATATCAAAAATTCTTTTGAGCACTGCAAATAATGTTGGGGAATATCATAAAGTATGGACATCTGTACAGAACTGTTATTTACTTGCTAAAGCAGATCATAATACCAGTTTAACCCGCTTATTTATGGTTGCATATTTGTTGATGTGAGTACGCAGTTCAGATGTGTGCCGCATTGAAAGTGACTTGTTAAAAAAGTTCAAGCGAGATTGCTGTCGGCACAATTACAGAAACGTGACAAGGCTGCTCATTTGGATGTAATTAGTTCCCTCCACAGTCACATGAAGTTTTATTTAAAAGGCAAGATGGGTAAATTTATGAGCAATTCAGACTATAACACTTAATTCAGAAACTTTACAGTTTTATAAAGAGAAATACTTTTGAAAGATGAAGTATTTTTCATTTTCAATATGAATAATTAAACAAAAAAAGCTTTGTCAAAACTGTCTATTCTCTCCTTGTATTTAGATATTAACATTTTAACTGAAGTAAAGATGCAACAATCCGACACCTGGATCAAATATCTGCTCCGATATTGACTAATTGGTTGGATGGGATATTGAATGAATGGGGCTGATCCAGCATTCTGATCCAGTCATTTACATGGTGCATCTGTTTATTTTTGTATTTTGTATTTTTGAACAAGTTAAATAAGCTATTACTTTTTGGGTTTCAGGCAGCTGCTACATTTTATATTACATTTAAAATAGGGATGTAACGATAACCGGTAAAATGGTTAACCGTGATAAATTTCCTAACGTTTAGTAATACCGTTTCAAATTTTAATTATCGTTAAAACCGTGACCGATTACTGCACTTTGAAAAACTCCCAGTGATGCTGCTCATTGGCTGGAAAAGCAGTAGTAGTCGTAGTTTGCAATGTTTAATTTATGAAAACATGGCAAAAGGCAACAAAGGCACCCACATGGACAGCTCTCTTGAGATTTTTCCCCCTTTAAAAAAGGCAAAGTGGACATTTAGACCCATTTTGGATGTTTCTAAAGGTGCTGGGAAATATTTCTATAATACCGCGATAAAGATGATAATCGTGATCATTTTTGTCACAATAACCGTGATATTAAATTTTCATATCGTTACATCCCTAATTTAAAATATCTGTTTGTATTGCACTTTACATGGAAGTATTATTTACTACTATTTGCTGCTAATGTACACTTTTAATATTATATCTAGAGATGCACCAATCCGATACACAGATTAGATATCGCCTCCGAAACTGACAAATTATCCGGATCGGGTAATGGATGAATGTGGCCGATCCTACATTCCGATCCAGTCATTACTGTTTTTATTAATATCATAAAAAATGTACACTTTGTTGTTGATAAATAAAATTAAGTATGTTATTGTCTGTGTTAATTTGTCTTTTTTTTTAACAAGGCTAAACGTTTATCAAACGTATGAGTATACTTTTTTTCAAGCCGTATACTCATAGCGAAGTATACGGTTTATTCATTCAACTGAATTCAAAAATTCAAATTCATCTCCTTATCTGAAGTCTTTTTTTTTTCAATGTTTTCTTGTCAAGATTATTTTTCAGCTTTTTCTTGTACATTTGTGTAATAATTGTAGACTGTTTGTCTAATGGTAATCAGAGGGATGACTGTGCCTGTTTCCCTTGGCTTATTTTGTGTTTAAAAAAAAAAAAGAACAAAGAAGAATCCCAGCTGCATCCCTGCTGTACTGGGATGGAGTTGGTCAGCCAGTGATGAACACCAGTGATCTGATGAAAGGGTTTATCTAGCTTACATCTTAGATCAACAGCATCCAGGGGTGCTCCCTGCAGACACGCTGGAGAGCCTGCAGATAAATGTTTGCTCAGATTCATGTAAATGCCATGGTTGTCACACCCAAAGACAAGGTTATCTCTCCCCTCTTTTTTTTTTTTTTTCCTTTTTGTATTTAACTACATTATCAGATGGCGTGATCTCACTGTCGCCATGGTAACATAGCATGAAGTTGCTTCTTTCTAGAGTTGTTTATACTCCTGTTATTTTGCTCATTTTCAAGTTGCTGTGATTTTCTTTGAATGTGTGACATCACTGTTAAATAAATTGTATTTTCATTTGTTTGCTTTATATAACAATTGACTTTTAGGAGAAATAGAAACCAAAAATCACAACACACATCCTGTTTTCACAGAAGTAACTGGTATTATTTCCGTTCATCATTGTTTTGGTGCTGAATTAAATCTAAAACATATTGGCTTTTAGTGAAATAATGAGCATTACTTGGATATTTTGTCCCGTTTTCCCCCAGTTGACAGTGTCTGTCATCTCTCCAGGTCTTGTCAGGCTGTGCAATCATTGTTCGGGGCCAGCCTCGAGGCGGCCCACCTCCAGAACGTCAGATCAATCTCAGTAACATTCGAGCCGGGGTCATGGCCCGCCGAGCAGCACAAGGCCAACCTGACACCAAGGACATCCCTGATGAGGTGAGCAGTTTCTACCCAACAATTTCTGCACTCATTTGAATTTAAACCAGGATATTTTTCTCCCCCCAGTACTTTGTTCCCCTTCATTGAGAAAATATAATGAGATAAACAATATAAACGAACTGTGAGGCTTTAAGATAAAACTAATTTAATCTGACATTCTCTCATGTTCAAACACTCTAAATTTATCAGTTTATTAGAGTCTGACATAACCGCTGCTGGATGCTGGGTGATTTAAATGTTGCTTGAATTTGTGTGTGAGGCAGAGTGAAGTGATTCACACAGCTCTATTGTAGTTTTCAAAAAACAAAACAAAAGAAATCAGTGGTTTGCCAGATGTACAGTTAGGCCCAGAAAAATTTCGACAATAACTCAGTTTTCATATTTTGTTCTCTGAATGGCACCACATTGGATTTATAAATGAAACAACTGAGGTGTAATTGAAGTGCATACTTAAGGTTTAATTCAAGGGGTTGAACAAAATGATCTTATTAAACATTTAGGAACAGCAACCATTTTTGTTCAAAGGCTCCTCAGAACAGGGTCTCAAACACAATTGGACAATTAGAATTTCTGTAAATAAAATGCTTATTTTTTTATACTTTGCTGAGAATTGATGCTTGTTTGTAGGTCTTTCTGCCCACCCCCTCTCTGAAATTCATGATTATTTGTGTTGAGGTCTGATGACTGAGTCAGCCATTGCACAATATTCCACTTTACCTTAAAAAAACTGGATTGCCATAACGGATTTGAATGTGAATGCTAGGTCAATCGTAGTTTTGATTGTTTTATGCTGTGAAGCACTTTGTATTCCTTTTATGCTCATGGTGCTATATAAATAAAAACAGTTGAAGTTGATTGGTGAAGACTAAATGATAGAATAATAGCCCATGCAATGAAATATCTTTAGAGTTAACTTTCCAAACTAATGGTCCCTTCAAAAAGAAGCAGCTACAGTTTTAAAGAGCTGTAACTCCTAAACCATTCCTCAATTTTGGATGCGAATACCCTCAATTTATATTTGTGGGTCTGCACTTTAAGACTATATTGATAACTTTATCTTGAACATGTTTTTTAAATGGCTAAACTAACAAAACTTGGGTCAAAATAAACATGGACCTAATGAACTATGAACTATGTAATGGTGATTGCCGGTTGACCAGTTGTGGGACACCAAGGGCCCTATAATTTCCCTGATGTGGATGGAATCGCAGAATTCAACAATAAAAATGGAATTGCATGAAAAACATGAAATATACCTGGAATTGCATAAACATCGTGTGATGCAAGTAAACATATGAAGAAGACTGTAGAAAACTGAGCTGAAAATGGAGACATTTGTGAAGATGTTAGGTAGGGATGCATGATATTGGAATTTTGGCCGATATCCGATAGGCCGATATTTCAAAACTCGTGGCCGATAGACTGATATCGATACCGATATTAAAGCTGATAAAAAACACTCATTGCAAATAGCAGTTTTGTTATCCATTTAAGACGCTTTGAAAAATAGGGGTGGGAAAAAAAATAAACCAACAGATTGATGGCACTGAAATATCGCGAATATTTTTTTCCATATGCCAATATCAAATCAATATTTTAAAGCGCAGTATGATCTTTTACTTACAAAATCTCGTCAGATTTCATACTTGTTTTGTTATTTTCAAAATGTCTATTTTGTCGAATTCTCGTGAGATTTCATAATAGAACGATGAAATATCGCGAGATTTCATTAGTGAAATAGATCAAAACCGCGTTTTTAAATGTCATTATGATGTCAGCATATGAAAATATTGCGAAATTTTTGTGACTTCTCGTGCGATTTCGTAACAGAATGATGAAATATTGCAAGATTTTTGATTGTAAAATAGATCTATACCACATTTTTAAATGTCAATATAATATTAGCATATGAAAATATTGATATTTCAGTGTATCAATATTTTTTCCCACCCTTAGTCTTTATAAGTTTTAAAATCTGGAAAAAAAAAGTTTTTTTGAAGAAGTTTTTGTTTTTAATTAGACTTTAGAAACAGCGGGCCGATTGGTTAAAAATCGGTGGGGTGGCCGATGCCCGATACTCAGTTTTAAGGCTGATATAGGTCGATACCAATAGGTGGCCGATTATATCGTGCATCCCTAATTTTAGGTTTAAATTTCCTCTTTATGGCATGACTTGGTGCTTGGTGGTCCCTAAATAATTAGTTTAAAATCTTAGTCAAATGCACAGCCATCTGCTGGTTTCTGTGGTAAGTTTATGCATGACATGACACGACCATTGGACATCCCTCTGCATTACCCTGACAACACAAAGTCCACGTTGATTAATTGCGTGTGAGTTGCATGTGATTGGGTTACTCTGAAGTGTCTGACATTATTTCTGTGTCTGTGTCGTAGCCGTGGGCCTTCCAAGCCAGAGAATTCCTGAGGAAGAAGCTAATTGGCAAAGAAGTGTGCTTCACTGTGGAAAACAAGACAGCTTTGGGCCGCGAGTACGGCATGGTCTACCTGGGGAAAGGTGCGGCATCACTTCTAAGATGACGAAGTGATGATAACATGAACATGCATCACTGACTTGAGGAAAAGAAAGTTGCTGGTCTGTTTGCTTCTGACTGAAATATTCTTTCTGCCTTCTTGTTTCAGATGCGACAGGCGAAAACATTGCTGAGTCTTTGGTGAATGAAGGTCTTGCAACAGTCCGAAGGGATGGAATCAGAGGGAACAAGTAAGAATATTTAAGCGTGTCAATGTTTTCCCTCCTGCCATAAGGACCAGTTTTTATTTATCCATTCATCAGCTGTCTTTTATTTCCTTCTAAAAGCAAACCACGGTAGTGTATTTTTAAACCATTGTTTGTCAAAGAGAAAAAACATCCCACTTTAGGGAGTTGTAATCTTATTTAGGCACTGGTGGTAAACAGTACAACAGAAACACAAGGATATGAAAGGGGCGCCACAGGCACGTTTAGACAATCTGTTCTGCTTCACTGTTAACTCTAAATCTTAGATGCTTTATTTTGATGAGGGTGTAGCAAAAAAAAAAAAAGATCTCAATTATGTCAATCTAGGCCAACATTTAGATCATGGTTATTTAAAACGATTACTTTGGAAGTGTCATGCATTTAATGAATGAAACCTCTGCAGGCAGCTGAAGCAGTTTCATCTTTCTGGAAGACGAAACTTTCCATCGGTGTGGTTTGATCTGCACTGACCAGGCTATAGCCTGGCAGGGACTTTTCAGGATGAAGTGGAAATGCCCTAAAAGAAAAGGATTGACTCATTATAAACAGAGGCAAAAAAGGGGAACATAAGAAAAACAGAATTCTGTACAGTAATGTTGATTGTCTGCCTGATTATTGCAATTGTAGGGAGCCTAGCATTAGTCCCACTGCATGGTTATGATGACAATAGTCAGAGTAAATAGGGATCAACTGATACTGATTTTTTAAATTTTTTTTTTTTTTTTATTTATTTTTTAATTTTTTTTAGGACTGATACTGATATTTTCTTATCAGCGTACAGCCGATTGCCAATACAACCTACCGATATTTGGGGCAAATACTGCATTTCACTACCAAACTAATATATACTGAAGGATGCAATGAAAAGTAATTTTACAACTCTTTTAAAATAAAAAAGAACAAGGCTCTTCAAATAAATGTGTAAAAAAAAAACAGTGCGCATGCAAGCAAATATTAAATAGAAACATTAAACTTATATATACTGTACAGTTGGTCATACCGTCCAACTGAAGAAGGAAAAAAAAAAATCATCTGTCAGTGAAATAAGTTGAAATTGACAAAAGTGATAGAAAAAAAAAAAAAATTCATGAACATCATGACAGTGATTCTGTATTGTGGTTCAACAGAAATATTAAACACAAACAAGGATGATGGGGCTCCTGAACTAAAATTTTGTTGAGCAACACTTTGAGACGATCACTCCAATCTGGTGTTTTCTGTCATGTTCAAAATCATTTCTACACCTGCTGACAGGTATTTTGGTCCACTGTTCATGGGAAAGGTGCTTTAATATGTCTGGGACTATTTTGTTTGGTTTTTTTCGAACACAATTCAAAGGCAATTTCATTCACCAAATTATAATTTAGTAAGTTTTATTTATTAGTTCTTTTAGTTTCTTGTTATTTGAATTACTATTGTGAGTTTAACATTTTCTTTAATTGGAGAGTATGAATAATTTTGAGGAAAACGCAAGAGATAAGACCAGAGTCGCCATCAAACTGACTTTACTCGCTGGAGAGAGCTCAGAACTGATAGGATTCAAGATAGATGCTAAATTAGCTGTTATGCTGCACCTACCCGAGATAAGCTACCAAAGTTCAGTTGTATTTCTTTAAGGATCGACCACAGTACAAATGCAAAGCAGCCAGTGTGTTGCTATCCATCTGCTGGCGTGTGACGCGATGCGTAAAGTCAAACTCTGCTGTAACGTGATGTTCAAGGCGGGAGTACAAAGTTGTGAAGTGCAGTTTCAGGATGCTGCCGGGCAACGACGGCTCCAGGAATGTACATGATAAAAGTTACTGCACCTTTTAAACGATTCACACACAAAGGTAAGAAAGTTGCGTAGTGTTGCTTTAAGGACGTGTGTTCACCTCAACAAGAAACTGCACTAGACAGACGACAGGAACAGCTAGTCGCCTCCACTCAGAGGTCCTTCGGTGTGTGTGGGGCTTTACTCTGGACGTTTTATGGTTCTGTAGTGGCCTCCGTGGTCTTTTATTCCACAGTGTGCAGTGGAGGAGGCAGCAGAGACCAGAAGGAACCTAACAACTTTTAGAGAGCAGGGCTGTGGGCAGATTTCATGGTAGATCTTGTTTTGTTGTTGTTGACATAACAAACCTTGGCTGCATCTTTATATAAAATACTGATAAACTAAATGTTTTCCCTCTAAAACTATTGGCCCAGTTTAGTTTATTAGGCTCCCCATTAGCTGCAATAAAAAGCTGCAGCCATTCGTCACCCACATTCACTGGCTCAGCGAAAATGAGAGTGAAGTCATTTTGGATGTAAAAAGCTTGTTAATTTGCAACTGGAGTTGGTGTGAAGGGGGTGGAGGGGAAATCTCTCTTGGCAGCATGATGCAAGCCTGTGCTTGCTAAAGCGCGTAGTGGCACCACGCTGGAGAATCTGAGGGGAGATGCAAGTCCTCAACTGGCTGACTGCAGAGACTTGAGACTGAGCCGTGGCATCCCAGATGGTGGCAGCACGCCCCTGCTGCTATAACGACGTCCCTGTGAAACCCCTTCCTGCCACATAGCCCCTATGCTGTAATCCCTCTGAATACACACCCCATGCTATATGACAAAGTACCGTATACCCCCCTCCAGTGGCAGTATTTGCACATAACACACATTACAAGTAATTTGACTCATGCTGCTGCGTTTGTATATTCCAACATGAGCAGAGATGATGTGAACATTTTGCCACTAATGACCCATTTAAAGCATTCTGTGCAATGGCCCATAACAAGCACTAATGTAAATGATGCTTTAAGTGTAAGATGGCATCATTTGGCCAAAGGGGAGGCCCATTACTCAGCGAGGATTCAGGGCCTTTGTTTTTTCCCTCGGTGCGCTTGCCTCCAATATCATTACTCCTCGTGACTTGCTATGTTGATCACAGAAACTGTGATGTGATGATAATTATGGAGGAGATAATGATGATGGCTTCGGACAGTGCAGTTAAACATGTGTTCAGAAGACAGCTGCTTGCTAACATGGACAGCCAGTTAACAGAGCTCATAGCTGGGGGGGACGGGGCTTCAGGACTTGCTGGAAAACCGAGGCAGGGGGCTATTTTGTTGTGTAAATATGTTCCAAGGTACCACATTTGGACTGTGGGTTGAGTTTGTCATATTTTCCTTGTAGTTTTATTTATTTATTTTTTGTTGGATACAGGTTTGTGGGCTGATTTCCCCTTTGCGACATTATAAAAATGTTTTTCCCACAAATAGTGTTGTCACGATACCACAAATTCAGTTGTCGACACCATTACCAGTGTACTTCCACAGTACTTGATACCAAATTTGAAACTACTGTGCAAAAAAAAAAAGACGGAAAAAAAATCCCATTTCTTCACGTCCATCATAATCCATTTATAAAAATAAAAATAAATAATCTCTTTAATGTAGAAACCTGAACAGGTAATGAATCTGCCTGCAGTGGCGTTTTGCCTTCAAGCTTTTAAAACATTGTGCTTTTTTTACTGTATTGAACAAAGTTTCAACAAATATGAAGAAACAGAAATATAAATATAACAAATAGGTCAGTAGTGGCATGAAGCCTTCAAGTATTTGAGAGGAACAAGTTTGTGTCCAGTGCTTTTCATCAGCATAGACTCTTTTTCGTGTTCCGCCCATTTTTTTATTTTACTCGTCCCCCCGCTTCGGGGGGCGGTGAGGCCTGAGCCCGTGAGCCCCCCCCATTTTTCCCCCCCCCCCTGCCCCTCTCCAAACAGAGCAAATCCACAGAAATCCCGTGTTAGAAAAGCTGACTTTACAGCAGAAATAAACATGTTTACAGCCTGGTTCAGAAAATCCTTTTAGGTTTTATAGGACAAGTGTACCTTCATGTCAACTGTGAGGAGAGTGATATAAAAAAAAATATATATATATATATATATATATATATATATATATATATATACTGTATATATTTCTCATCCGTTTGGATGTTTAATTCTAAAATTATACATAATTAGGGGCGTGTCCTTCTGATTGACAGGCAGCAGTTTGGATGCCAACCAGCCTGCTGGTGGCTATTGGTTAACTCCCTGTTTGCTCCCAGGAAGTCAAAACATGCCTAACCTTTAGCCCACAGATTAGGGGCTAATCTCCATAAGCTCCTGTTAGTTTTCAAGTTAGCTTGGTTAGCATTTAGCCCAGAGTACATTGGCTGTCAATCATTTGCCCCGAGGCCATACTTTACCCATTTTTGTGTTTTCTGGTAATGACGACACACCCCACACGGCTAGAGACGGTGGGAACACCCAACAGGCTTCACTTTTCAGCTCTTCAGAAATCAACGGGTGACATAGTGGAAGATTTGTCCTTTTTTTTTTTAACAGTCTATGGTCTCTGATACCATGAAAATACAGGTAACAACTTGGTACCGTAGTAAAGACAGAGTACCGTGACAACAATACCTACAAAGTTATAATTGTTTTATTGCTTGCATCGTTTCATCACATCATGGGTTTTTGTTCTCATCAATTGAGCTTTTTGTCCATCAGTCTGTTTGTTTGTTCATTCATTTAGAGGAAACTGGTTCAAGGGGTGAACAAATCCGTCCTGTCACTGGTGTCTGTTTAATAGCACTGGATCCCTTCTACTTAGATAAACACTCTGGGTAATGTGGCTTCCTACAGCCTCTTAAAACTCTGTAAAGACAGCAGGGAAATGTAGCTTTTGTATCTGAGGTATTTTAGGCAGCTCAACTGAGACCATGGAGATGAAAGATGTCGCCTACAGTGTGTTCGTATGTATAGGATTGGAAGGTTTTCTCCTTGGCCTCCGTTCCTCCAGCAGTCTTGCTCTGTGTTGCAGTTTTTTCCCGTCAATATCTGTTTTAACTTGAAGCAGTGTGTTGGATGGAGTTGACGACCTAAAAAGAACCTGATCTATTTGGAGACGGGATAAGTTCACTATCATCTGCCTCCACACATGAGGTTCTTTCTTTTTCTCCCTTTTTAAAACCAATCTGTCTGACTTGCTCTCCATTTATTTTATTTTTTTTTACTTTTACAATGTCTGCTTTCCTTGATTGCATCCTGAGTGTCCCTCATATGTTTTTGTGGCTCTCTGTTCCTGTTTGGTGCTTGAATTTTAAGTAGCTTAAACACAATTCTCTTCTTGCAGAAAGTTTTTGACCATTCTTGCTCAGTAAGCAAGCAACTGTTTCTAAATCTGCGAAGACGAGGGAACATTTTGGGCCAGAGTTCAGAATCTCAATTAGGAACGCAGCTGAAAAACGAGCCATGTGTGTTGTGCGCTTGGCATTTTTTTTAAATTACAAGCAAGTTTGTTGCATCTGCAAAGCTAACAGACACTTTAAGCAGTAAGATGTGAAAAATTCAGTTTTGTTTATTTTTAAAAAGCTTTAGTCATCATCCTGGCTCTCTCAGCAACCGGGCAGCCTCTTCTTGCAGAAACAAAAGCCTGTTGGGCATTTAAAGTTATGAATAATTGAAGTGGTACAAGGGCCCTTGAATAGCAGTAGGCAGCACGATTTAGGGAACCAGCGTGGTATTAACTGTGGTGTTTGTAGCCAGCTGCGTGGCTGCTTTTGAAGAAGCTGTCAGACTCTGTTTCTGTCTCTCTACAAAGTGCTCAGATGCATTTTTAAGTGCTTATAATCTGTTCATTAGGTGGCGGCTAGAGACACAACTGTGGGGTTTGTCAGGAACATCACTTGCTCTAATGTTTCGGCTGTCTCACTCCAGTATAACAGCTGAATGAGCATGTTAAATATGAAAAGAAAAAGTTTCTCTTCAGACTACTGTATGTTTAAAGCAGGTTACAGCACTTGAACGCCTCATTTTTTGTGCTAGGTCATAGCGGTGGGCAACTGAAACTCACCGCTTGGGTGCAGCAGTGCTTTTTAAACTGTATTTTTAGTGTTCAAAGCTGGAAAGGATCTGCTTTTCAAGTCTCAAGATCAGGTTCTGCCAGCTGTGGGTGTCAGCAGCAGCCAGATTTCATGCTGCTTAACTACTTTGTTAAACTTGGTTTTGCACAGTCACTGCAAAGGTTAGATTTTAGTTTCCTCCTTTAAAGCAATAAATGTAATTTTTAAATGTCTGTTAACATTAGACCTGATGAACTGCCACCTATGGTGTTGAGATTTCACGCTGTGGCTGCATGCAAGTACTTTGTAGAAGAGAAATCCAGGGAAGTTTAGGGAAACTTTGTGCTGTTTTATGCTTTATTTTAAAAAACGCTTCATAAAAATTCAAGTGCGTTGAGGCCGGCTCTTGTAGGAGCCTCAGACACTAGAGGCTTATCCACTGCATATGCAGAGAGAATCATCGATGTGTTTTCTGGTTGATTTTATTTTCCTTTTTGTTTGTGTTTGCAGTCCAGATCAGGCCAGACTCTGTGATTTGGAGGACCAGGCAAAGTCTTCCAAGAAGGGCTTGTGGAGCGAGGGCGGCGGCACACACACCATCCGTGACCTCAAGTACACCATCGAGAATCCACGCAACTTTGTGGACTCCTTGCACCAGAAACCCATCAACGGTAATGAGTTTGTGAGGAGTGCGCACACAAAACGTGACACATAAAACCGCTCATTAAATAAGCATCTTTTCTTTTTTCCCTCCATAAAAGAGAGAAATTAAAATGTTTTTCCGAAATGTGTCCTTTTGGCTCCAGATATTTCGTTCCGCCTCCGTTCACCGGTGCGTTGCCGTCGTCTCATCCCCGGCTTGCTGGAGGTGTAATGTGCCACTCGATTTATTTCCAGACCATTGCTGGGAACAGTGGCTCAGCTCATTTCACAGCCCCTAAATTGAATGGGGGAAATGAACATGGAGCTGCTCTTTTCATTCTTTCATTTCGTCCTCTTTCCATTCATGAGACATTCAGGGTTATTTTAAAATTAGATGCTATAATTCAGCTAGAGCTGCGTAGATATGCATTAAGATGTAGCAGGTAAGACCTTAAATACCCGTTTTTAAGCTTCGTATTCTCGCCAGCTCACAGATATGAAAGTTTTCGGATAAATAGTTTTTTGAGAGCCCATTTTATATTACTGTAAAACTTCTATGGCTCAGAGTTGAATAAAAACTACAGAGAAAATGAGCAATTGTAATGCCATAGTGATAGCATAGTCTTAAACTTTGAATTAATATAAAAAAATCAATAAAAATCTATCACCTTAAAACATTTCAAATATGAATAAATGTTTCCCGTCCTTCAATAAAAAGAATGGCCGTATTTAGTCCCTGGTGATGCATCCCAGTGGAGATTAAAGAATATCAAAAAATATTCCTCACAGCTCTCAGTTCTCAGAATATTTGTGAGTGGATGACTTGGATGTGAAATTAAATGTATAAGGAGTTTTTGTGAACATGATGTAACATGTTTAGAACTAATGCTGAATGCAGCCTTTTGTATGTTGAGAAGGAACCTACATTCATGTTGAATAGAGATGACTTTAAGACTACGTTCACACTCCCCTTAAGACTCCAGTATGAACCATGTACGGCTCTAAAGTGACCCACATGTGCAGGGAAAGCTGGGATGCTGTGTTTAGAGGTGGATGCTACACTTGTTAGTGTGTGTGCATTAGTTTTTTTCTTTTTCTTTTTCTTGAGCCAGTATTAAACCAGGAATAGAACAAACAAATGAGACAGAGCTATACGATAACTGACAGTTAAGTGCAAAATTCAACTGAATCAAGCTACACAAAATAAGAATTACTCACTGATGGTTCGAAAAGGAGTGGGGAGAAGTAATACTTATTGAAATCCACCCTGATTTGTAAAGTAAACTATGAATTCACATGAACAAAGAAAGAAAGCTGCAAACAATAACCTTATACAGTTGTGTACATACATGCGTGTAACCACACATACATATATCTTCACTTTTTTTACACTGATGATGCCACAGGTAATATCATTTTTAAATACCAACAATGGTAATAAGAATAGTACAACAGTACATAGCAGATCGAATACCAACGATGGTGAACGGAATACCACAAGGTAAATGACATCTAACCGGACTACCACATTTCATAAATTTGATTAAGTCTCACTCTATATATTGTGACCAAACACTCTGCTTATGAAGAGATTTGAGATGAGAAATGGTTACATTGCTTTTGTTCAGGTCTCACTGTTCCACAACTTAAAGCAGAACTCAGTAACTTCAGCTCGGGGCTCCCCCTAGCGGCGTCCTTTCACTGTTGTAAAGTTCGTATTCCCCCTACACCCCCACAGCACACGACCACTTCTCTACCTGTCTTTCCCCTATTTTGATCCCTGGATATATTTCTAAGCTTTTACTAGCTTGTTGATGCTACTTTGCTACATTGGCAGCAGCAGCTCGGACATCAATTCGCTCCGTAAACACTTTCTTTAGCCCCACAGGGATTCCAAAAAGCATTTATTAAGGTGGGAAAGTTACTGTGTTCTCCTTTAACAACTTCACTCGATGGTTCTTGCCATTGGAACAATGAAATTCCCAAATTCTGTCAAGCCATACCACTGATCATTCTGTGTGAAAATGTTCTGAATATTAAGAGGTAACAGGTGATGAAAAGCTTTAAGCATAAACTGTATTTACATAATTTTTACAAGATTGTGCATTTTTAACAATTTAGATTTAATAAAGAGAGGATTTGTGTGTTGAAGATATCCAGAAATAGAAAAAATAGTGATTGTTTTGAATTTTTGAAGTTACTGCCCTATACTCTACATAGTAGGTTAGGTATGGAAGTTTCAAAGTTATGGTGCAGTCAGTGGTGTTTACATTTGATCTTACCGCACCCCTCCTCTGACTCTGAACTGTGATGTCATTTTCACTTTAATGATATAAAAGTTAGACGTGACCATTCAGACTGAGGTCGCCTTGAAAATGATTGGATATATGTATCCTTTTGGCACCACGTGTGATCGTGGGTTAGGTTAGAGTTGTGCTATTCCAGCTGTTAGAAAATGTTAATGAATAAATAAAAAACGGATAAAGGTTGCTTACGGGCAAAAAAGTTTGATATGAGTCACTTTTGCCTGCAGAGTGAACGATGCCCACGTGGAGTAAACTCCATTAAGGAGGCTGAGATTCTTCTCCCCTCTGTGGGAGTTAACCATCCTCCTGCTGTGCTGAAACACTGACAGCCAATCACTGATGTTTTTGTTTTTGAATTCAGTCGTGATCTGTTTTCCTTAATCAGCAACTGCAAAGTGCCCTCGGCCTCTGTTAACACATCGTGCTCTACTTTTACTCCCTTATGTGCTTGTGTTTTTTCCCTGCAGCCATCATCGAGCACGTGCGTGACGGCAGTGTTGTTCGTGCCTTGCTGCTCCCCGACTACTACCTGGTCACTGTTATGCTGTCTGGTGTTAAGGTAACTGCCTCTCACTTTGCTGCGCATCAAGATTTAATCACATTCTGTGTTTAGTTTTTGGGAAATAGCAACAAGTGTTTAAAAATAAAATGGATGTTTGATGTTATAATGGTTATTTTTGACAGTCTGCCCTTTTCCTTCCCTCTCTCTTCCTTTAGTTTGTTCCAGTAGTGTCGTGTCTGTGCCACTAAATTTCTCCCATCAATCTTTTTCACCTTGCACAGCTTTGCCAATGGACCACTCAAGATAACTAATCTTTTTCAATCTCCCTCTTGAAGATATTGCATCTATTTCAAGCTGTTCTATGTCTCATTGTACAAAGGCTTATATCTGTCTGGTGCTGTGCCGCAGTCAGAAAGAGATTACAGAAACAAATTCGGCACAGTGACATCAGTTAAATGGATATCGGACAAAAAGAAGAGAAAAAAAATGTTCTGCTTGTTCTTCTCTTACAGTGTCAATGTAATCAGTCAAAACAAGATGGAAGTGATTTTATTTCTTTATTTTTTTGTTTGTATAGTGCCCCACATTTAAGAGGGAAGCAGACGGGGCAGAAACGTCAGAGCCGTTCGCAGCAGAGGCCAAATTCTTCACTGAATCCCGTCTTCTGCAGCGAGATGTTCAGATCATCTTGGAGAGCTGCCCCAACCAGGTCATACTGGGCACCATCCTTCACCCGGTAAAACACACGAAGCACAACCTCGTGATGGCAGTCACGACAAATCTTTTTATTTTGAATTTTGACCATGCTCGTGTCCTTTTGTGGTAGAACGGTAACATTACAGAACTCCTGCTGAAGGAAGGCTTTGCACGATGTGTGGACTGGTCCATGGCTGTTTACACCCAGGGAGCTGAGAAACTCAGAGCTGCTGAACGGTATGTGGAGATGAAAAGGCGAAGCTTGATCAGTGGATCCTTTGGTCAAACTCATTCAATGATGCAGATGTTAACCAAGAAGAAAACGGGAAGTGACGTTTTCACCCAACCCTCAGGAGAACGCAGGAACCAGTTTCACCATCAATCTGAATGCAGCTGATTTTGTTGAAGGAACCAACATATGTAGATCAGGGATGCACAATATCCCCCCCATCGGTATCAGCCTATGTCGGCCTTAAAACTGAGTATCAGACATCGGCCACCCCACCAATATTTAACCGATCAGCCTGCTGTTTAGGAAGTCTAAAGAATAAATAGATAAATAAAACTACTTCTTCAAAAACTTGTTTTTTACAGACTTTAAAACTTCTAAAGACTAGGGGTCGGAAAAAATATTGTGATATTTTTGTATGCTGATAACATGACATTTAAAAGCGCGGTATTGATCTATTTTGCTAACGAAATCTCGCGATCATTCTGTTACAAAAATCTCGTGAGAATTCATGAAATATCTTGAGATTTTGTAAGTAAAATAGATCAATAGTGTGTTTTTAAATATCGATTTGATATCGGCATATGAAAATATCGTGATATTTCAGTGTATCAATATTCTTTCCCACCCCTACTTTTCAAGGTGTCAGAAATGGATAACAAAACTGCTATTTGAAATGACTGTTTATTTTTTTTCAGCTTTAATATCGGTATCGATATCTGTTATCGGCCACATGACTTTTAAAATATCGGATATCAGCCAAAATTCCAATGTTGTGCATCCCTATTTGAGATCATTGGTGGGAGAATGAAAACATAAAACAGAACTGCAGGCTACGTTCATGCGGCGACAATCAAAAGAGAAGACGCAAAAGTGGCGTCTCATCTTCATCTTTTTATCTGCGTTTACATGATAGTCGTCATGAAGAAATCTACGTGCATACGAGGACAAGAGTGTGTGGAATTCGATTTGGATATGCACGCCAGGCCGTTAGGTGGTGCTGTGGTAGAACTCCACCACGTCCGCGCGCATGTGTAAAATCTACCTTAGATCTGCTGGGTTTATGTAAAGTGTGTCCCATTTCAGGGCCTGCACCAAAGACTGTAAATAAACACTACCAAGTGTGCGGACTACGTAGGCTACGCAGTGGCCTTCCAAGCTGTTTAATTGTTTCTGAAGTGAGACAGCTTAGTGGTCCAACATTGTTGTTTTTCCTGTTTGTGTGTGACGTCAACGCGCGTGCGACGTCTGCATGGTGTGAGCAGGTCCATCATTTTTGCGTTTTGGACCGTGCAGATGAGAACGCAACAGCATCGTGTCTTCAGAAATTCCACTTTGGAATGAGTCTTCAACACAGAATAACACCATTGCTTTGTGAAAAAAGGCACTTCCGATTAAATATTTAGTCATTTTTACCCGCAATTGTCCTCGTGTGAACGGGCCCACAAAGTATTGATCCATTAAAGTTCAGGCTGAGATATTCAACATAACTTGGATGTTAACCAACAACAAGAAAAAGGTGCTTTAAAGTACATGTAGTATCTTTGTATTTAACCAGTAGATATGTTTTTTTTTTTTTTTTTTTTTCTTAAAGTCAGAGTTGGTAATCCTGCTCAAATGCTTTTTGCTATACTAGGTGAAATGGTCCTTCCATCCTGACAGTATCAATCCATCATGTTGTATTTGTATTACAACCAAAAAGTCACACGGTCAGCTGAGTACTTCTGCTGCAGAACAGCAACTCCTGTTTTCTGTGACGTATAATAACTCTAACCCTCCAGGTTCGTTGTGATGTTGCATTTGCAACTCATAAGATCTTGTGTATTCTGCGCATACTTGCAATTTTATCCGATACCTGCAAACTTAATGAAACGTTTAGAAAACAAAACGCTCCCCTGTGTCACCCGATACACACGTCATGAAGCTTTTCTCTGTTTCTGAGGATGAACAACCAGAAGTGTGCTATAAAAATGTCACATTTGATGTAAAAATACACCAGCCAGGACCATACCTCATGCTTCCCCAGTGCATTTTTACAAAAGGTGCTGCATTTTGTATCATAACAAAGCTAAATATTGCCACAAAATCCTGGAGTAGCTTATTTTGTCATTGGAATCTGGTACTTTTAAAGCAAGCATAGATGGATATTGACACTTTATTTACCTGTTACATAAGGCTGCATGATGATAAAATAAGCTGATTAAAATATAAACAAAACTTATATCTGGTATTAGTATATCATAGATGCCTCTAAAATTGAAGTGTTCATTTTTTTCTATACATTTAAGCCTCTTAAGATGAAGTAAAGCGTTTAAATGCATTAACATGGATTTTTCTCACTTTACTTGGCCAGATCTGCTAAAGAGCGCAAGATCCGGATCTGGAAAGACTACGTGGCCCCCACAGCCAACTTGGACCAGAAGGACAGGCAGTTTGTAGCCAAGGTGAGGCCTTAAAGTGGCTTTTCTGAGTCTTTTCTCAGCTTAGATTGTCCTTGGAGAGATTTCCTTTTTGGCCTTTTAGCCAGAAATGTGTATGTTGCTGCTCAGCTTGTCTCTGCAGAAAAGAAAAAGAAAAAAGCTTTTCTTTTTTTCTCTTTATGTCCATCTAATTTTTCACCTTTGCTTCCTCCACTGAATAAAAAGCTAACTGGGGAATGTTTAATAAACACGAAGCAATCCCAAATAGCTGGTGTATGCTGTAGCAGAGGCACAGGGCGACCCCTAAAATCCAAGAATTGGAGATATTGGTTTTGGGGGTTGGGAGAAAAGTTTTTATCCTAAAGCATCTTTTAATATAAAAAAAGAAAAAAAAGCCCCCAAAACAAAGGTGCAGTTCCCTCTAAATTGTCAGCACATATTAGTTCAAACCACACAAGATTGAAGCTTTGATCCATTTTGGTAAAGCAGTCTAACTTCGTTGTCAGAATGAGATCACACATTATGGGTTCCAGGTTGTCACTTTAATGCAGTAAAGCAGCTCCAGCCTTAAAACATCAGCTTAAAATTTGCTCCCCTCTGTGAGCATTTTGATGACTTGGACCCCAACTGTCACTTTACCCAAATATATTAAATTTAAAGTTTCTTTTTTTTTTTTTTTTTTCCTTCAAAGTTTGTCTTTTGTCTGTGTTTGCTCCCTTTAGGCCCTAAACTTTAAAGACCCTGAAAAATTCATGGCTAGCCTGAGGGGTTACATAAAAGGTGTTGCTTTGGCAATCTGCTTACAGAATGAATTCCATAAACTGCACACACAGAAAGTGGGCACAAAAAGAAAAAGAGGGGGAAAAAGTGTGTATGTGTGTTTTTTTTCCCTGAGTCAGAAGGAAGAGGCTCGAGAAAGGATAAAACATTTATATTATCAGCACCGTGGTGCTCTTAGATCTTCCCACCCCTATTTAAAAGGGCTTGAATGTGGGCAGTTTGGAAGTGAGGAAACATTTTGTGGCGAGCTCAGGGGTGTGAATGAAATGAGGCACAAATAAGAAAGTAAGGGTGTGAGTCTGTGTGGAGAGGTAGTTTTATTTATTTTTTAAAAGTTTCTATTTCTTGGCTGCATTTAAAAGAAAAAAAGTCTGTGCAGGACTCTCTTTCCTTTTATTTCTGCTGCTCTATTGGTCAAAAGGATTAAAAAGCAATCTGCAACTCCTGGGAAACATGACTTTGCCATATTATCACCTTGCAATAGTTCTCCAGAGCATGTGATCCTGATGGCTTGCAAAGTTCTCAGTAACATGAGAACTGAATGAAAGGCGTGCAGCTCTAAATATTCTTAAAAAGCAGGTGGGAGTTGATGAAGAAACTGTCACGTCATCTAGGGCTGGGCGATACGGACCAAAAGTCATATTTAGGCTGAATATCGATATGATGAAACATGACAAACCTTAGTAAGGGCAGCATTTATATATAAAGACAGGACAAAATAGTTCTCAGTCTGAGAAAACCGTTTTTAAACGTCATTGGGAGATTTTTTTCTTATCTTATAGGGATACCGTGTAACTTTAGCTGAATGTCAGTAATTGTTTCTGGGGTCAATATACGGCACTTGACAGGTTGGTGTTTCAGAGGGGCTGTCGTCCTCAAAAACCAAACATTGCAACTTTGCAGGAGCGGATCCGTCTCTCGTTTGATCGTGGCCTGGAGCACTTCACTTTATGGATAGATGACTTCGCTATCAGCTGATCAAAGTGGTCTGCAAACATGATTCCTAAACACGGATAGAGACTGTTTATATTTGTGGCAGTTGTGTGGCCTGTGGGAAGTTATCGTTTAGTGCCGCTAGTGGCCAAAAACTACACGGTATCCCTTTAACAGTCTCAACAAGTTCCACAAAACTATGAACTGACTATTTTTTTTCTTTTTCTTTTTTTTTTTTTTTCCTTTGATAAACGGTTACAGATGCAGGCATGAAAAAGTTCCACCTTTTTCTGCCAGAAGTGGCGCGGTAATAGTGCAGTAATCGTGCACTATCACTGGCTGAACGATTTTTCTGTGAATACGTCATCACACACAGTGTCCAAACTTGGTATGTGGAAACGTCCTTGTTCGGGGCATTAATTTAAGCTCTGCAATCCTTCCCCCCCCCCTGGGAACGCGGGCGTTTCTCTCTGCCATCGAATCAGCAGACAAGTCGCTGGTCAGTGGCTGGCAGTCGGCAGAAAGGGGAACTTTTTCATGCCTGCATCTGTAGCACTGTCCTTGGGTAGAAATTAGACAGACAAGCAGGGCTGGGCGATATGGCCTAAAATCAATATCACCTCTGTCACGATAAATTTCCATTTACACTGGAAACGCTTTTTGCTTAAACTAACTGACAGCAAGGGATTTGAAACATCTGCACAGTTGATTTCATAAGAAGTTTTCACTCAAATGCACATCAGAAACAGCTGCTTGTTTTAGTGAAAAGAAATAAGTTTTCATTTGCACAAATAAAATCGTGCAATTTTCAAGTATTTTGTCTTGTCAGTCATATCGCCAGTTATATTGTTGTTGCAAATTTTATAATTCATATCGTGATAATTAATTTGGGCCATATCGCCCTGTCCTAAGCTCAGCGCCTTCAAAGGACGAGCACTTATTTTATTAGAACACTGAATATACAGACACGGGCAAAATGACATCAGTTATAGCTGTAAATTTCGGTTTCTGTAAATTTCATTTCTTTAATTTTTCGTTTTTCGCCACACACAACACAAGTGTGTCCTCGTTTTGTTTTAAGGTACAGTATGTACAAAAAAAGGGTCAATGGCAGAAAAATGCGACATATAATTTAAAACAGTTTCTATTAGTTTACAATCACTGCACTGCAGAATAGCTGTTACATGTTTATTTTCTTAGTGAGTCATTTATATCTACTTGCTTAGCAGTGCACATAAGAAGGCTGCCATATTTGTTCCACCGTTTTCACTATGGCGATCCTGAATGGACAAAACAATGTGTGTGAAATGAGAACCCTCTGAACTTTAAAACTGCTGTACCAGCTTTGTTTAATGGGAGTTAGAGAGTTTTTTGGGATAAGCCATGCCTTAAAAGACCAAAAAAATAGTTGCTCATCGTACAGTCATGGCGACACCTGAGACCACTGGATCCACTCACAGAGGAAAACATCTTTATAGGCACTTTTGGATGTATAACCTTTTCTTGGGAACCAGGGCGTTTTTTGGACATTCGGACATATAGGAACCAGGGACCTCTGGCCTCAGCTCCTATAACCTTTTTAGCATCTACTCTGAGGCAGGGTCTTTTCAGGGTTCCATAGGAACTAAAATACGTAGATGTTTGGTGATTGGTAGAACTGGCAAGCCGCGCCCCCTGCGTGATCTCAGCTTCTTCCAGCCCTGCCATATTTAAAAAGTCCCACAGCTGTTAACCTGTTTGACTGTTTACCGAGATTGTAATAACAAGCGCTATTGCAATAGAAGTGTACCAATTCATTATTAAATCGATCGCAATGGTACACATCCCGAATCGATAACTATTTTGAAATGTCCAAAAGCAATTATTTTCATACTGATTTAATGACCCAAATACAGCTGCAAAGTATGGCAGTAGCATTTGCGGCTGCAGGACGGATACTTTTGTGGACGGTCCGTCCACTAAAGTATCTGGGCGCACTTCAACAAAAGGTAAATGAGGGAAAGGGAGGAAAAGCTGGTGAGTTAGCTTTTATAATAGCTTTGAATAAAAGAGATGGAAAACCCAAATACAGTTGCAAATTGTGTCAGTATATCTGCGCCATTGTAGTGAACGAACGATCGTCCCTAAAGTGTCTGGGCGTACTTCAACGAAAGGTAAACAAAACGTTAGTAGGGCAGCTTTCCAATGGGGGGGCTGTTCCATTATGTGATACAAATGATTGTGATGATGGAAAGCTGATAAGCTAACTTTTCTAATAGCTTTGAATAAATGAAATGAGAAACCTCAGTTTTGTATTAGATTTGCTGGGGCATAAATTTGTCACTGTCTCAACGATTGCGTCAAACATGGTCCCGATCAAGGTACTCCCCCATGTACGAATGCAAACTGATGGGAAGGAGAGTTCTGGTAACTAAACTCGAGATGGATAGTTATAGGAACTGTGTTCCTAGAACCTCTCTAGCCAAATGCACCTTATGTCTCGGAGAATTTTGGCCACCAACGGCCACCGTACATTCACAAGTGCTTGGGATATGAAGTCATTTGAAAGAGGGCATATTTTCTTTCAAATACCCATGTTTACCTCTAGATGTCAGTAATTCTTAAATACTGTACCTTTAAAGTTTTTCTGAGAGGAAGACCAGCCTGTCAACTGCATTCGGCTTCTGAGAGCTCGGGGTTAGCAGCTTGTCTGGAGCAAGGATCACTGCGTAGTTTGAACTACGTTGATCCATATATGTGATAAGGTCCACTTCCACATCTCATTTAAAATATATTGATATATTTTCATATCGATATCGGCCAGCCCTGCTATTGGCTGATCTGTCTTTAAAGCTCAGATTAAGATGGGCGTCTCGTTACTTGGGCCCATCTAAACTCGCCTCTGTGGCATCTGACAACACCTAATACCGCACTGCACCGACTCTCCCGAGGGACACATCCATCCATCAGTCCCATCATCATATACTCCTCCCCTTCTCCTCGTCCACTCCACTTTTCACTTCTTATTACCTGACTGATGGATAAATGGAGAGGCACAGCAGGTCCAATTCCCACAAGTCAACCCTGCTGACGTGTCTTCCTTTTTGACTGTCTGGACTCTCTCTCTCTCTTTCCTCTCCTCTCTGCTGGGCTCTAAAGAAGCAGATGTAGGCCACGTCCCAACAGTCCCCTCCCCCCGCCCTTCCTTCTGCTCAGGTAACCATTGGCTTGTGAAATGACGGACAAAAAGTGACGTGGTGTAAATCCTTTTACTGGTTTCTCATCGTCAAGCAAAACCAAGTCAGCAAAAACACTTGAATTTGTGTAAAAAAAAAAAAAAAAAAAAAAAAGAAAAGTAAAAGATGACTTGAAGTCACACTATGCTCAAGGTCGGGCAGCTTTGAGAAATTAAAAAGTCGCTTTTGGGGAGGGTAATGAGAGAGGTTAAATTAGTTTGCACTCTAGTTGAAATCTGTGAACTGGAACAGCAATTAGTCGAGACTTTAAATTATCCAGAATACTTCCCTTATAAGGCACTTGCATTTATGATGGCAGGGTGAAAAGTTTGGTGCAGAAAAAAAAGGCAAGTTCATGTGAAATCATGTACTTTAGCAGAGTGATGCTCCCCGGCAGCAGCAGGGGGGGGGGACTCTCACCACACAGGTGCTGCTTTCAGCGGCAATGAGACGGTAATAACCAAGCCTGTGGTAAAAACCATCATGGATTCCAGCGTCTACCAACACATTCCCAGTGGCAATAACTGATCTTGGCTACTGCAGATGTCATGCCACTCTTTGGCAGAGGGGGGCAGTATATCCCCACCTCTCCAGCATCAGATCAGACTAGTGAGTCATGCTGCCAGCCTATTTGTCTTTTCTGCCTGCTTGCTCGACCCTCATGGAAGCTACTTTCCAAAGACTTTTTGCTCTATTTTTCTATCAGTTGTCCATCTTTTTTTATTTTTTTTCCCTCCACGTCTCTGTTCCTGTGATATTTTGTTGTGATATTGCACTCGGTCCCTCTGGCGCGCTCCATCTTTCTGTTCCTCTATCCTCCTTCGCGTCTCGCGTCTCTCCTCCTCCGACTGATAATTAGCCAGTAAATGCAGTTTTTTTTCATACTCTGCTCCTGCCACATTTTCTCTCTTGCACTTTATTTACTTGGGCAGGCCCCAGAATGACCTTGTTACAGTGTGAAGTTGTGTAGGCTGGTGTGTTTTTAGTGTGTGTGTTCGTGTGATTGCATGCCCCCCCCCTCTCGCACTTACTCATTGCACCTCTCCCCTTCGCCGTCTCTCTCCTGCCTGCTCCCTATGTCTCTGTATCTCTCCCACTCAGCTCAGTGATTAGTGTATGATGTATTTTGGCTGCTGTTGTGGGCAGCCTATTTAGCATGTGGGTTGGTCTAATTTCTGTTCTCTGGTGGCAAATGCAAAGGCAGTCTGATTTGCTCTCATAGAGTAATGAATCTCCCCCTGAGCTCAGCACACCTGGATCCACGTCTGCAGTGTGCACTTGGAAAGTTTCAACTTTTTTTTTCCCCCTACTAAATTTTATTGTTTCACTTGACCTGTGAAGTAAGGATAGACCGATATCAGCCGGCCGATATTGGCATTGGTAGATACCCCCACTCAGCATAATTTACAGACTAAGTATTTGTTACAAATTTAATGTTTTTATTAAAAAAAATTTCTACACTTCTGTTTTTTTCATACATTCATCCTCAAAATTATTCATACCCACCATTTAAAGAAAAGGCTAGATTTACAATAGTAATTCAGCAAAGTAAAGAAACTACTGTAAACTTAAAAAAAAAAAAAATAAAAAAAAATTTGTAAAATAAAATATTGCTTTTGAATTGTGGTGGGAAATGGTAATTAAAAAAAGACAATTAAAACTGTCCCAGACACATTAGAGCACCTTTTCCATGAACACTGGACCAAAATACCTTCAACAGGTGTAGAATATTACAGAAAACACTTGATTGCCTCAAAAGTGTTGCTCAACAAAATTTTAGCTTCAGAGCCCCATCATGCTTGTTTTCTTGTTTAATTTTTTGTTTTTAATATTTCTTTGAAACCACAAATCAAAATCAATGTCATGATTTTCATAGAATTTTTATTTAGTACTTTTGTTAATTTCAACTTAATTTTCCTTCTTTAATTGGCAGTATAAATTTCGAGGATGACAATTTGAGGTGTTTTGTTCTTTTTTTTTTTATATTAACAGATAGGGATGGGCGATATGGACTAAAAGATATCTTAATTTCTGTTTTTATTACGGTAATAAGTGACAATAGAAAAATCTTTCATCTTTACTCATTCCCAAGGAGCATTGGCTACATAAAGTACAGTCGAATATGCTGAATAATATGTCAGACATTGATTCTGTCAGTCTTTCTGAAAGGTTCAGATAGCTACGAGAGATAATTTCTATTTCTTTTTTTTTTTTTCTTTTAAATTTAATAACAATTAAATGCATGTTTTCTTGAGTAGAGCTTGAGTTATCAACAATGCCAATGTCTATGTCCATTATTTGATTGAGTTTTGCCCTAACATTCATTTTCTAAACGTTTCCCTTTGGGGCAATTATTGTTATGCGATTAATCAAGATTGATGAATTACAAACCTAGTAATTAACTAGATTTTTTTTTTTTTTAAATTAAATCCCTCCCCTATTTTGAATTTTCAGGTTTATTTGAAAGTTTCTAATAATGCAGCATGTTGGTCTTAAATTTGATTTATAAAGGTATTAAAGGTCTTTAAAAGGTCTTGAATTTAACTTGCTGAAACCTGCAAGAACCCTGTGTGATGCACCTGTAAGCAGCAACATGTGGCAGGCGACTGACTTCTCAGGATATTGCAGTCAGCCTACTTAAACACTTGAGGCTTGGATGCATCTCAATCACATTCCAACCCCAATCTGTCTTGTTACATGAGTGAACAAGGGCACGTAAAATGCATGTTTGGGTTGCGTTGCAACTAGTTTTTCGTGCCACTTCCACATTTCACATGTCCATTAGATCAGTTTTGGGATTTCAGTGTAGTTTTCTTTGGTTAAAACTGATGCTTTTGTCCGTTGCTTTGAACATCAGTGCCGAAGCGTCGGCTTAGGAGAGAAATGAGATTCAGATGTGGAAAGAAAACAAAAGTTCGCACATGTATGGGCTTGTAAAGGCCTCAAAACAAGATGCTGCCAGCTGGTGTTGGGCAGAGATCTGTGTAACTCTGCCAGTCCATCTACTATTCTCTTACACTATTGTCTACCTCCCCCGCCTTCCCTCCTCCCTGCTGCCAGTCCCCCAGATAGCCAAACGTCCTCGCCCTGTCCTCCAAACCTTTGCCGGTCTGCTGGGAAGCCTTAACTCGCTTACTTTACTCAGTCACTCAAGGATCTCTCTTTCTTACCTCACTCTGTCCCTTTTTACTCATGACAGCACACAGTCTACGTGGTCGCCCTCTTTCTACCTTTTTTCAATAGATCTCTTCCTCTCCATTTATTCTTTACCTGTTCCTTCACTTCCTATTTTTCTTTCAGTCCATCTGCGTGCCCAAGCCTCGTTGTTCCACGGGTGTGCTGCTCCCCAGAGGATCTTTACTCTAGTTTTTTTAGTTCAGCTCATTTCTGATTGATATTTTTCAACTTTAGCCTCATCTTGACTGTATTCTGCTCTTTTGTCCCTGCAGGTGATGCAGGTGGTCAACGCTGACGCCATGGTGGTCAAGCTCAACTCTGGCGAATACAAAACCATCCACCTGTCCAGCATTCGCCCCCCAAGGATTGAAGGAGAGGTACAAACAATGCTGAGTCTGTATTTGTGCTCCACTTCTCTCTGAGTGAAAAGTGACCGAATGCTGTGTGTTAATTAGAAGCTCCTCAGTTACAACTCTTGATAAATGTAATTATTTGAAAAAAAAAAATAGCTGATGGTGCAATTCCTTTTATTCCTTCATAGCTTTCAAATAGTGTTGTATTAATTGTCACCACTTGGTGGCGCCCTTGCAGTTAGGGCACATGCAAACGCAGTGAAACACTTGCACACACCCAGTAGTTGCAGCACTGCAGAGAGCAAGGCAGATCGATTTTTTTCTTTTTTTTTTTTTTACCTTCTTCCCCCCCTCTTTCTCCACCACGCTCCTCATCTTTCCCTAGAATCACTCCAGGACTGTGAAAACACACGTATACATGCTTATACACATTTACCTCATGACACCAGGGGACTGTATATTTGTTGACACAGTGCTCTGATTCTGGAGGACAAGGAACGGAGACACGAACGTCCACCGTGATGGATGTCTCCTCATCACTCTTTTATTCTTCAGCTCTCATCAGGGAATCTTAGTTGTAATTAAGCCACCGCCATCAGTTTTACAGTGAAACCTTCCATCCTTTGTTCCTCGAACAGCTGACACTCTGTTTACTCTTTTCATTAATAAACAAGTCATGTCTCACATTTCCTTGTTTGGAAGTTATGAGACAAAGGGGGTGTGGTGTTTCTGTCAAGACAGCAGTTGTAAAAGTCAGCCTTCATAAAGTCTGTGATTGCCCTCTTTCTATTTTTTTTTTGTTAATTTTAATTGTTTTTCTTTTTATTGACTTGCTTTTTGTGTATTTTTTGTTCCATTTCATGTTTATTATTCCTGTCTTTACTTTTACAGTTGCCAGTTTGTTTTTTATTCTCTGCCCTCTCCCATCTCTCTCTCTCTCTCTCTCTCCTTTCCTGGCATTGTTAGTGCCTCTCATCATTAAGGCACCACTTTGTACTGTTCCCCGCCTCTCATCTGATCTCTCCTCTCTCCTTCACTGTCACTTTTCTGCCATCCTCTCCCTCGGGGCGTGCACAGTGTGGTCAGATTGTTGACCTGCGTTGATGCCCTTTGTGTGCTTTAATTCTCCTTAGCTCTCTGTGGTTGTAACAAGCTCGTGGGCAAAAACATCTCTTCGTTGTGTCTCCCTCGGTCCTTGTGCTCCCAACTCTCTCCCAGCTGTCCTGTTTTTGAGATCTTTTTTTTTTTTTTTTTCTGAACAGCCATTTCCCGATTTAGTTTCCCACTTTCCTCTCATCCATTTTTATCCATCTTTCTTCTCTCAGAGCTGCTCTTTATTCTGTCTGTCACTCTCCTTTGCCTGCGACAGATGCTTCAACAGTATGCGTTTTGTGCTTCATTACACTGTCGTATGTTACAGGGAGCTTGAGAGAGAGAGCCCAGATGTGCAAGCTTGTGTGTGTGTGTGTGTGTGTTTGGTGTGACATTGCCGCAGTTAGGTATTGTTACTATTGCTCTTCATGCATATTTAATAGTGTTGTTGTAAGTTGGATTCGTATGCAAATACCCATATTCTCCCAGATCTGACTGGTAGTGGCTCAGTAAGCTAAATGAAAACTGGAATGGAAATTGTACTTACCTTGGAGAGATTATCTGGAACAAGGCAGGTGGTCATGGAGTCAATAATCAGGGTTCCCATGCATCCTGGAGAACCTGGAAAACGATTGAAGGTTTTTCCAGTCATGGAAAGCACATGTAAAATGAGAAAGTAAAATGTCCTGGAAAAGCTTCATTGTCCTGGAAAATGATTTTTCCTCCCTCGGCTTGTCTCTTCGTCGCTGCTTAGTCTCTTCTTTGTCTCTTCTTTGTCTCCACTGCGTCTCCACTTTGTCACTTCTTCGTCACTTCTTCGTCACTTCTTCGTCTCTTCTTCGTCTCGGCTTCGTCCCTTTTTCGTCTGCACTTTGTCACTTTTTTTGTCTCGACTTCGTCTCTTTCGTCACTGCTTTGTCGCTGCTTGGTCTCTTCTTGGTCTCTGCTTGGTCTCTTTGTTTCTTCGTCTTTTTTCGTTTCCTCTTCGTCTCTTCTTCGTCTCTTCGTTTCTTCTTCATCTCAGCTTCGTCACTTTTTCGTCTGCGCTTCGTCACTTTTTCGTCACAGCCTCGTTTCGACTTTGTCTCCTTCGTCACTGCTTCGTTGCTGCTTGGTCTTGTCTTCATCTCTTCTTCGTCTGGGCTTCGTCTCTTCTTAATCTCTTCCTCGTCTCTGCTTCATCTTTACTTCGTCACTGTAAAGAATATAAACTACAATTGTAGAACCCTTCTCCAAAAGCTTGGGGTGGAATTATTTCTTTATGTCGTGATAACTTGACTCGTACTGTAGCAGCTGGAAAGGACCTGAAAATGTCCTGGAAAAGTCCTGGAAAATAACTTCAAGAAAAGTGATAATTAGTTTAGTTAACCATTTAAGTCAAACATAAACCTTATGCTTATTGTAAGGATGAATTTGGACCACACATGTTTGGATTATCACCGGTAGAACTACTTGTTCTTCTGTATAGAGCTGCTGCTGCACATACTGTATTGCTGCATTTAGTATTTTTAATAAGGGCTGTTCATGCTGCTGCTGGTGTTTGGTAGCTAGTTATTTCTGTCTGTGAGCTAAAGAGCTGCCTGCCTGTCTGAATGCTGTTGGCTCAGCTTTGAGTGTTGTCGCTATGGCAGCAGTGCGGTTATTAAAGGTTTGCAGATGAGTCCCTTTTCAACTTTTTTTTTTAAGGTGAGTCAGGGCGGCTCACTGAGCAAAATATTTGCTCTGCATTCATTCATGCAATAGAGAAATTCTCTGTCCACTTTCATTTTCCAGCTAAGCTTGTGTCTGACCACTAAATTAGGCAAGTAAGATGTTGCTTGATGCAAGATGGTGGGGCTTAATTTCATGCCCTGTCCACTCACCTTTACAGATGCAGATGTAATAGTCCCCCTTCAGTTATTGGAGGCCTTTGTGGACAGTGTAATTTCCCTTTTATTACCGTTGCGCCACTGCTTTTGATAGCCAGTAAAATGATTGTGAAGCACCTCCGAGTCATCTGTGAATGTGTTTGTAAAGAGGAAACACTTACCAGCCGCGGTCAGAAAAGCCGAGGGTGGGATTTCTGAGGGTCGGGTTGTAAAAAGCTGCATTTCTGTGGGTTCTGACCAGTAAGAGTGATGCTTATCTGAAGGTCAAGGCAAGGGGAGGCCACAGCAGGTATCTGTAAGCCTGAGGCGCTACACGCTCTGACATCATGTTGGCTAGCGTTGTCACGAGTCAAGTGCCCTCTTGCTTATAGAGTAGCAGACAGACAGACAGACATCTCTGCTGCTGGAAGCGCAGCTTCCACACACATGCACATGCAGACATGCTTGGTTAAGCTGCATTAGCCTATGTCAGGAAACATCTTGGAAATTGGCGTCGGAGCGTGCACAAACATGGATCATACAGACGTGTGCTGTTCCGTTTTTCATAGACATCCTAAATGTGTTCATGCGCTGCAGTTAATATGAGGAAATAAGTTTTTCCATACATCTATACTGTATACACGAGTGTGTGCTGCAGTGTCTGGATGTCTTTGGGGGTTTTTGTGCCAGTTGTCATTATTATCCGTGTCTGTTGGGATGTGTGTGTGCTCTGTTGGACCACATATTCTGCAAGCAAGTCCATTTATGTTTGTGCGCGTGGGTGTGTCAGGGTGTGTGTGCTGTTCAGTAGTACGGAGGCCAGATGCGATGTACCAGTGCACTGATGAACTGTGACAGGTCCTGCCATGCCCCTCTCCTCTTCCCGTCTCCTCTGGTTCGTTTTAGCCTCCCAACACTACATCCCCTCCCCTCCCCTCTCATGACTACACTAATTGTGCTCAGACTGACAGATTAGTGGACCAATGGTGTGCGCCTACAGGAAACCCTGGGACACAAGTGTCCTCACTTGCTCTCATCGCTTTCTTTTATTTTTTCTCCCTCTCATGCTGTATATCTTCAGATGCGAGGTATTTTGAGCTTGGGTGTTGGAGTCAGCTTTTTCTTCTGGACTCCCCACCTCCTTTCTCTCTCCCATTTTGCTCTCCTCAATTTTCTCACATGTGCAGCAGGACGAGCGTGGTGTAAACACGAGTTGGGAGAGACGTCTATGCCTCTGAGTGACTCACTGTTGCACCCACTCACTCACACTCATTGTGTTTGGAGACGTTCGTGTGTATCTGCTGTGATTATGCGTGCTTTGCATCTCAAGTGTGTGTGTGCCGCAATGTATGTGGTTTAAGTAGGGTTAAGGACACTGCTGATGGAGCACATAGGGCAGTCAACTTACAGTTCTTATATAAGGCAATTCAGTGACGATGGCTCATCCCCGTGCTTCGTCACACAGCTCTGCCTACTCGTCAAGTCTCTCGTCTTTGTGCATAATTTAATCTGTCAATACATCTCCTCTTCTGTTTGTCACCACCAACCAGAACAAGTCAGCGACTTTCATCGTCTGTGGCTTATTCTATTCAGAGGGGCATACAAAAAGAAGTCTTGCATTATAAAATGGATCAGATGGAATTGCACCACCAAATCATTGACTAACATGGACTCTTTGGTTCTGTTATAAAGGAAAAAAAAAACACTTGGCACAGTAATGTATTTCTTAACAGGCTACATGCTGTGTTCTTAGATTACTTGTGTTGCCACTTTTCCTTGATTCAGTGTCAGCACAGCAGCCTGGTGGCATTAATGGGCTCTCCTGTCATCCCAATTTAAATGAAATGTCCCCTCATCAGAGACGTGAGTGCAGCTTTGAACTGAACTCAAGTTCTTCTGTCTGGTTCTACTTCATTATTCTGTTCCTGAATGTCCTTAAAGAACCGAGCCTTTTTTATTATTAAAATGGATTTGTTTTAAATGTTACCGTTTGCCTCATTAATCATGAAGTTGGACTCGGTATGAGATGTTTGCGGCCTGTCTGTAAGCTTCGCCACAACATTCCTCATTCTGCTGACTGTTGTAGCGTCCCAGAAAATGATTATATACAGGTACGCTGTATGTTATTTCTATTCATATGGATGGATGACGTTGCTGGAAAAATAACTTTTTAAATTATTTTTTTTTTTTTAAAGTTCTTCTATATCACGTATAAGTATTTTTAATCTGTTTGTAAAATCTGAACAAAACACTAATAAGCAAGGATGTTCGATATTTGCTTTTTTTTTTTTTTTTTTTTTTTTTTTTTCCAATATCTGATTTGCCAATATTGTTCAACTCTAAATTTCTGATATTCAATATCAATTGATACGAGATATGCTGACAACTGTGAGATTGTCTCTCTCCTATTTTAAGAAATAAAACTATATTTTCAGCTGAGAGCAAAGAACAGCCTTAACTCAGCCAGAGGAGTTCATTTTGGACATCTGGCTGCCAGATATCAGATACTAGCAGGTATTAGCCAACATGTGGCTAATCATAATGTGTCTGACAACTTGGTAACTTAACCAACTACTTAAAATCAGAGATAAGCAGCTTCAAAGCAAATCAGTCTGTAGCAGCAGCAACTGCACTGTAGTCACATGACTCTGAAAGGAATGCTGGGATATGAAGTTCTTCCAGGATGGCAGGAACTTTTATACATGCTGGACTGGGGCTAATGGAACAAGAATTTGTTCATAAAATTATTGATCCGAAAAAAACCAATACCAATATTTTCTGATCACATTTTAATGCTGGTATCTGCTAGGGCTGGGAAAAAATATCGATGCACTGAAATATGACGATATTTTCATATGTAGATTTCATATAGATATTTAAAAATGCGATATTGATCTATTTTGCTAACGAAAACTCGTGAGATTTTGTTATCTTACGGGATCTCATGAGATTTCACGAAAACCCGTGATATTTCTTGACTGAACGACAAAATCTTGCAAGATTTCGTTTGTTAAATAGATCGATACCGTATTCTTAGATATATCAGCATATTGCGATATTTAAGTGTATTGATATTTTTTCCCAACCCTAGTATCAGTCGATAATATCGGTTGACCTATAATGACAGCTTTACTAATGAGACCTATTCTTTCTTTGTTTTGTTTTTAATCTATAAAGTTTTTTTTTTCATTTTATTTAGTTGATCTTATTTTCACATTATTTTTCTTTGTTTTATTAACGGATAATTTTGATTTATTTTTACCTTGTCAAGCATCAATGCAAGCAGAACGCTTGTTGGGTTGCTGTATATACTTTGCCAGGGGGCGGCTTAATGAATATAAATAAGTGATGCATGATATGGAAAATTTCTACCGTTAGCTGATAATTATCTGCCTCTCATGGCCGATACTGATGTTAAAGCTGAAAATGTTGTAATTTTCATTCCTTGTGCAAAGTTAGAGAAATACTTGTGCTGCATCTGCTGCAGATCCAGTCGTTGCAGGAGACGTTATAATGTTGCATGGTGGCTTTATGTTGGTCCAATGCACCCAGGATTTTTTTTTAAGCTGAATAAAAAGCAGTAAGCAGATTGACTTGTATTTAGTTAGTGAATTTGCAATCGTATACAAAGCTTTTAAAACTTTATTTTGAATAGAATTAAGCACCACTGATGACGGGACAGAAGCATTCCTTTATCATGAAATGTTGTAGGTCTTCAAGCAAAAGGGACTCTGTTTTCAGCTTGTGTAAACTAAATTTTACTGTACCTTTTAGGCTCAATGTTGGCAGGCAGATCTACACATGCAGGCATCTCCAAGGAAACCACCAGCTTACTGTCTTAACTACAGAGAACTGCTGATGCTGGCGTTTTTAGAGGAGGAAGCTCTAATCTTCACTGTGCTGTTCAGCTGTCTTTCATAGATTCACTACTAACTTGAATTGAATCTTAATCAATAGGTTCTCAGTTTGATCATTCATCTAGCCTTGCATTTAGTATTGATTAAATCCAGCCGTGAAAGAATTTAAAGTGGTGCTACAAAACAAATTGGTGCACTTATTTGTTTTCTTTACTATGGACCTCTTTATTAACTGGTTCCTCTTATTAAATCATGTGATGTCATTTGTGTCATTTTTCAAACGGTTTCGCCCACTGAGCCATAATGGGGTCCACTTTAAGGGTTATTTTCATTCTGTATGGCTTCTTCATGCAACACATTGTGCTGATTGTAATTTAACTTGGATTTTTTTTTATGTGGCTCGAGTCTTGATTTCCATTCTAGGCAAAAAAGTCAAGCATTCCAAAGAAACTGTTATAAAATTTTTGGGGTCTTAAAAAGCATCAAATGATACATTTAAAATGGTGCAAGAGCCCTGTTTTAACCCCTGGATTATTGTTGGCTTTCCTGTGTCTATTTCCAGTTTTCTTAAATCCATCTTCAGACATGTTTTTGATTTTGAGATTTCCCTCTGTGCTTGGGTTTCCTCTCCTTTTCACTTCTGTCCCTGGCCTCCAGATCTTGTGTTTAGGAACATAATGTCTGAGTAAAGTATCCCTCAAGCCTGATGAGACCCCTTTTGACCTCGAGGTCGGGAGCATAAATACATCAGTGGACAGTCGCTTGTCTACTACACTACTGGACGAGTATTTTTGGCCACACAGCCCTTTTAGTTGAATTTGAAGTTGCTTGAAATGAGAGGACTTGTCTTACTCTTTTGTTTGTGACTGCATTTGAGGAAAATGTACAAATGGCTCCATCAGATTTGGTGTGTGACCGGTATGAGATTTTGAGATTGTTACAGATGTTAGAGGGGAGAAATTTTTAGATGTGGTGGCTGGTGAAGGGAATTTTTCAATCTTATCTAAAGTTGCTATCTCTTCCATCAGGCAAAGGTAACATTACTGATGTATTAGTGTATCTTTTTTTTTTTTTTTTTTTGGCTTTTTCAACTGTCTGAAGATACGAGTTCAGTTTTACCGGCTCAGAGGTGCATCACTGCTCTGTAGAGGGGGAGTTGATCCCCCCTTGGGCCAGGCGATATATCAATATAAAAAATATCGATACTTTTTAAGTGAGATATGGAATCCTATCTAATGTATCTATACACATAGTTCAGTGTTTGTTTGTTTTTTTATATATAGAAATGCGTCCCTTTCTAGAAAGGGTGGGAAACAATATTGATACACTGAAATATCGCGATATTTTCATATGCGGATATCATATTGATATGTAAAAACGTGATTTATCTATTTTACCAACGAAATCTCATGAGATTTTGTCGATCTGTTACGAAATCTTGCGGGGTTTTGTGTAATCTTGCGAGATCTCTTAAGAGAACAATTAAATCTCACGAGATTTTGTTGGTAAAAGATCAATATTTTTTAAAATATCAATATGAAAGCTGCATATGAAAATATCCTGATATTTCAGTTTATTGATATTTTTTCTCAGCCCTACTTCCTAGGGTTTGGCATTTAATTAATTTGGATTTTCCTTATTTGCATCTGTGAACAGTTTTTGTTAACATTTTATTCTTTGAACAGCTGAGCATCATTTCATCCATCTGGTTTAAATAAAACTACTTGTGACATGTCATACTTATGACTTTGGCTCTAATTAAAGAGTAGTACACACACAGAATGATGTAACTTTATTTTCCACTTACCCTCATGGTGAGCAAGACTCTGGAGCACTTTTTGAATCTCAAATGCAGCCGGAGATCAGGAAGGCTTCTCGTTTCCACCCAACTTTCATTTAATGGAGTTCGTCGGGGCCCGAGCCAAAAGGGTCCATAAAAGTCCACAAAAGCTTGTCAATATTCCTCCATACTGCTCGTCAAATGTAATCCGAGTGTCCTGAGTGGGTAGCGTCCAGAAACTACATCATTTAGTATATTTTTAGAGCCTAAACAGTAGTACATCGCATCTCCTGCGAGAACGCCAATGCGTGTTCACGAAACTACGGAAGCCGTGGCAGACGAGATCGTGCGTTCTTTCTCTTTCTTTCTTTGTTTTAAACTAATATCCAACCCCTCTTGGACCCGCTTGTGTTTGTCCTGGTTTATCTGCAGCTCTGGAGCTCTTAGCACAATGTAAACAGCGAATTTCTTCTTCTATGTTCGCATTGTCAGCAGAGGCTTCCGTAGTTTCGTGAATGCGCTTATGCGTGCTTCGCGGAGGTAAGATATACTACTGTTTAGGCTCTAAAAATATAGTAAATGATGTTTGGAGTAAATTCTGGATGCTACCCACTCAGGATACTTGGATTACATTGGACAAGCAGTATTGAGGAATATTGACAAGTTTTTGTGGACATTTATGGACCTTTTTGGCTCGGATCCCGACGAACTCCATTATATGAAAGATGGGTGGGAACAAGAAGCCTTCCTGATTGCCAGCTGTATTTAAGATATTAAAGTGCTCCAGAGTCTTACTCACCATGAGGGTAAGTGGAAAATAAAGGGCGTTGTGGGGGGTTTATTTTTTTTTTATTTTTCTTTTTTTTTTTTTTAATAATATTTTTTGTATATTTATATATATATATATATATATATTATTTGATATGTCTTTTGGTCCATATTTCCCAGCCCTAATCATAATCTAATTTTAGATGTTTTATGGCTCAGCCCTCGGTGTAAATCACAAGTTTGACCTCTGTAGTCAGTGGATGTCTGTTTGCTGATGTCCAATGTTGGATTTCACAGCAATATCTAGCAAGTTTTGTTTAGTCTACAGTCTACACTTTCAGCTACCTGTTCTATGTAAACAACTGAGTTAATGCACTTTACAGGATCAGCTCATTTTTACTCTATTTTATGTATTTCCATTTGTACATTGGCTTATATTGGAGAACATTTATGAGAGGCCTAAAGTGGTCGACCAATAAATGGGTCAGGCTTTAAATAGAAATCAGTGTGACTGTTGTTTTTGTAAGATCTAGGCTACAGTACTGTTGAACCCACATTACTTACCACCTCAAATTGCTGTTCAGCGAGATTCATTTTGATAAAGGTCACTTAAAAAACGCTATGTTTAATGTTGCTCATTAAAATGTGTTTAAATTTACTGATCTTTCTGTTTTCATAAGTGATGGAGAAGCCTAAGCAGACAGAGCTGCAGGTCAGGTAAAACTGTGGCGTATGTGTGTCCATCTCATCTTAAGATTAAATGCACAACACCGTTAAAAAAAAACCTCCTTTAAACGTAGCTGCAGAGTCGCTCCCACGTTTTAACCTGAGATTTTCACCGCTTTCTTTTAATCTGGTGGCAGATGAACGTGTCAACAGCACGTCTGAGCACCCTGCTGCTTTTCTGTAACATTTTCTGACAGTAATCTGACAAAGTCGGACCCACCGACATCCACGTATCATTTTAAACAACCATACAAGCCTCAACCGCAGCAGTGATGGGCGCACAGCAGCCGGGGTTAATTTGATACAATCAGTTGTTAGAAGGAATCCGACAGATTGTGTTATTGGGTAAATAACAGCACGGTCCACTCTTCTCCATGCTTTACCTGCAACAATCAGCCAAAACATTTTTTTTTTTTCTGTATCTGAATAAACAAGATGAAGCTGAATTGCCGCTTCTGCTCTGTTCGACCTGACCTGATCCACCCTTGTTCTGTTTAACACTGATGGAATGCTTGCTAGGTTAAATTTATTTATTTTTTTAAGGAAACAATATTCTTGCGAAAATTGGAACCAAAAAACAAATTAATTTTGTGTTTTTGTGTGTTTAAATTCTCACAAATGGGGTACGCTAAGTTTTTATTGTTCAGTATTATATAGTTTTACCTTCTGCTCAGCAAGTTTAAACACGTAGGAACATATTTTGAGCTTTTCCCTCCAGTATAATCACATTTTACAGGAACACTTTGTGCTATGCTTGCTTTATGTGAATTGTCGTGGCTGTATAAAATGAGACTTTGGAAATTTTATTATATGCATCTTTCCAATCCATGTTTTTTTGCTAGCATTATTACAGAATGTAAAAAAAAGAAAAAAGAAAACTCTGGAAAAGTGACCATCGTATGAATGATTGAATGCTAGTCACTTTAAAGCAATATTAACTTTCTGACCCTGAAAGTCCACATTTCTGACTCGTTTTGATGACACACACATTAATTTAGCATGTTCGTGCAGTTCTTGTTGCCCTGCAGCATCCAGATGTTTTCACAATACATATTCTTGGCTGGTATTTGCATTTTTTGCTGATGTTGGCATTGGCTGATACATTGGGTGTGTTGGCCGATACCCCCGCTCGGCATAATTTAGACTTTTTTTTTTTTTTTAAATCATAGGTTTTTTCTATTTAATATTTGTTTACAAGTGCACTGTTCGTGTTTTACATATGTATTTGAGGTGCTTTGTTCTTTTTTATGTTAAGAGTTCATGATATTAATTTAGGAGTCAAATGCAGTATCGACCCCAAACATTGGCAGGTTGTATTTGCTGAGGCTGAGAAAATGTCGGTATCTGTATCTGCCCTACAAAAAAATCGGTTGATCCCTAGTTTCACATACTGGCTGTGTTTGCCGTAAAGCGCCGCACATGCCAGCAGCTGGATGTCAATTCACTGGCCAAGATGAGACAAAAGTCAACATTAAACTGACTTTTACTGGCTGGAGAGAACTCGTAGAAGAGAGAGGATGCAAGACGGATGCTGAATTAGCCTTCGATAGGGATGCCAAAGTGAAAAAATCTGCCAAAATTCAGTCACATTGCTTTAATAATAACACAAAAGTTGACCTATTTTGTGTTTTTCATTAATGCATTAATTCAGATTTTGTATAATTGGCATTATACTCTGTTTTCACTTCAGGAAACGTTCACTCTCTTTAGTCCCTCTTGCACCGTTTCCTCACCACACCAGCCCTCTGAAGCTATTTAATGTTTATGCATGCACACGACTATACTCAGGCAAACAAAAGTAAATGTTGACTGTTTGTCTCGGGCTCCCAGTGCACTGCTTTATCAAAAAGTAATGTCCTTTTTGTCTGGGACACAATCACACATTTGTTTTCCCAAATGAAGGGTTGCATACAAAAACATCGCTCAGCTAAATGCAAATCTAAGGCCTGCTACTGTACGCTTCTCCGATACCACAGCTAGATATCAGAGAATATGACATGATCCTGAGTCATGATTTCACTTTTGATGTTCCAGAAGCTGAAAATGCTTCCAGCGGTAGCATCCACACATTTGCCGCCCAGAGCCTGCAGCCCTGCGACACTGTACAATCCAGCATGCACCATGCCTCTGCAGTAGTCAAAGATGATTCCTGAGCTTTGGTGGGTAATATGGAATGAAGGGAATTCACCCCAAATAGAACAAAACTCCCCCTGAGGATAGTGAGTGCAAACTGTTGTTATTGGGTTACGGCGGAGACAGGGCAGTGACTCGCTCCTCTATCTGTTAACCATACTGCAGCTGCATAATAACAGTTTATGGATGATGTACACAGTTTGTCTGGTCGGAGTAATTTATTGGTGCTGATGCTGTCAGTTTTATATCCAGTTTGAAGCTGAAATCAACTCTATAGTCAAATAATTAGACTCGTCACAGTGTTTTTCACGTAGTCATCAGTGTGGAACAGCCTTGGCAGGGAGGGATGCTGATTTTAAAACGGTTTGTGCTTTCACATTTTAGTGTAATTCAGTGTCTCATTGAGCAGCCCAGCAGCTAGTGTAGTCCAGGACTCTGCTGACAAATGATTATTTCTTCTTTTAAATCTCCTGGTGATCAGGTTTTTTTATAAGATAAAGATGTCCGATCATTGGCCGTCCGATATTATCGGCATTAAAATGCGACATCGTAATTTTTTTTGGACAGATATTTATACTGTTACGAAATCTTGAGATATTGTTCCATTAACATCGGTCCAGATTATTCGGGAAGAACTTTACATCCTACCTACATTGTCGTTTAAATGTGCTATAGAAGATGTTTCGGCATTTCACAAAGCAGAGACTGTTAGTGAGTTTTTGAATAATGCGCACACGCAAGAAGACCAACCTGCTAGATTCATAGCTCCCTCCTCCGGAGGGAGCTATGCACAAGCTATGCACAAGCGATGCACAAGCTATGCACAAGCTATGCACAAGCCATTCCGGTGTTTAGCAGACAGCAGGTCCAGATTCTCCATCATGTCACAAATGCAAGTAAACTGAATGTTGTTGTCTGAATGTTGCTAACTGCTATCAGAATGATGTTAGCTACCTGCTAATCACTAACTACGGTAGTAAAAGTTTGCGTGAAACTAGTTTCACAGCTGATGTATATTTACTACGGATGCACGATATTGAAATTTTGGCCGATATCTGATATGCCGATATTTTCAAACTCATTTGGCCGATAACCAATATCGATATTAAAGCTGAAAAATAAATGATGTAATAATCGTTCCTTGTGCAAAATTAGAAAAATACCTCAACTTGTGTTATGTATAACCAGTCAAACTTTGACATTTGTCAAACAAAACTAATAGGATATGTTTATTATATCCTAAAACCACCTGGATTTTCTTCTCCCTGAGTAAAAAATAAATACAAAAAAAACAAAAACGGGATATTTGGTCAAATAGTTAAATATTGATGGGGTGGCCGATGTCAGAAATTCAGTTTTAAGGCCAATATAGGCCGATGTCGATAAGGGGCCGATTATATTGTGCATCCCTAGTTGATATCAGAAATTGAGAGTTGGATAATATTGGGATATTGGTAAATAGCCTATATTGAACATCCCTACTTTTTAATATTGCCTCAACTCAATATTCTTTATCAAACTCCGGGAGGAAATTCATTACTTTTGCCACTTTGTAGCTTTTCTATCCCTAAAAGACACAGCACTAGTACATTTGTCTACCTCTAAACTTTTTATGCCTTATTGGCTCGAAGGGCTGATTTGAATTCTTTGCTCATAGTGACATGGGTTCCTCTCCGTCATGAAATGGCTTAATACTTTTAATACACTCTTCTTAGGTAGTTTAATACACTCTTTTTAGGTAGTTTTTGTACGTTTCCAAGACGAGGAAATCCTGTTATGTTTTTTGTTAAAAATCCAAATGGAGTTTTGACACAGAGCTGTAAATCACAAGCTTGATTTAAAACAACCAATCTGATTTCAAATCAGAACTCAGCCATCCATATATATGTATATATCACCTGATGATTTAACTCACTTCCATTCATGTCTAATCGCAAAAAACAAAATGATTTTAATATCCAGATATCGTTTTGTTCATGAATTCAATCAGAAAATGCAATCTGTTCCACATTCTGGACGTTGACTCTTAAATTGTTCACATTATGTAAATGGATTTATAGCGCCTTAACGCTACATGCCACAGTAACCTGATCACATTCATGCAGCACTTCTGTGTGCTTTAACACTGCTTTCATACTTGGATGGGCACATCAGAGGCAATGTGGGGTTCAGTGTCTTGCCCAAGGGCACTTTGACATATAGTCAGGGGAAGCCAGTAATTGATCCACTGACCCATCAGCTGATGGACTGTTCCTCCTCCTGAGTTGTACCCTCCCCTAAAATAGGAAAAATAAATTCCTGTAAGTATACATTTAAATGGGATTTGACATTGCTTTGTTTTTTTTATTGACCTCTTAGTGCCGCAGGGTAGGATTTGATTTTGATAAATTTGAATTTATTTTTGCAGTGATTTTTTTTTTTTTACTTTTAAAGAGCATCTTTCAGGTTAAATTTTCCACATTAAGCTGTTTTTAAAAAGTCTAAGATGTCGTCACCTGAAGAAGTGTTTGCAAATGTTTTTATATATATTCAAACTAAATTTAGCTTGCTAACGATGCATTGCTTCAACAAACATGAGTTTGAGCCACGTGATGCATGACGCTATTTCGGGTAAACGAGTCTGAAAGCCAGCGGCAGTTAGATCAGGTTATGGCAGGAACGTCGGCAGGTTTTACCTGAGATTTCAGCAACATCAACATGGTGAATACGTGTGTTTGTGCAGGATGCACAGATTGAAGTCTCTCTGTACATCGTGCCCACTTTTCCTAACAAGAAGAGCTGCCTTTCACTTGTCCTGCAGCAGCTGCCACTTTTGTGGAGGCAAAAAAAACGCAAATACCAAACAGTAAATTATTATTTTTTGTGGGCATGACTAGTGTGTTACGGAGGCTGTTCGGCACCGGGGTGACCCGTGAAGCTCGTGTTGCTTTACCAGTGAGGGAGACGCTTCGCTGATGTGTGATCCAGGAAGAGAAGACGGATAAAACCAGGAATGGTGGGTGAGATCTTTATCTCCCAAGTCCCAAACACTCCTCGGACCACTTTGGTTTATTTAATTCGTTGCTCCGCTGGTTTAAAGATCCTCTAAGGCCAGTTAACTTGTGCTGTGCTCTATGCAGCACATGCTCAGTACGAGTTTGAAGCCAGCAGCAGCAGCAGCTCCGCCCCAAACGCCCTCACAGCGGTCGCAGAATTTCATACAAGTTTTTAATTCCTGCGACCCACGATGTCTTAATGAAGTGCAGTGAAACACAAACAGCTAACTGCTCTAGCACAAGTTGGAACCGAGACTTAACGAGGCTGCGTTTTGCCGACGATGTCATCATCGTTCATCACCATCAGCTGTTTAGAGTTTACACTGAACATGTGATTTAAGCTTGGCTCACACTGTGCGATTTTTAGCCGTTTTTGAGCCGATTTTCCAGTCGTGCGACAAGTTTGGCAATCGGGCCGACTCTTGGCCAAATCGTGTCTCTTGCGTCGTGCAGTATCCTGGGGGTCACGAGAGATGATTGGCACCTCACGACGAGCTCCCGATCAGAAATTGTGAGTTGCAAGAAAATCAAACCTGTTTGATATTTTGGTTGTGGCTCGTGACCACGGAGCACCGTACACAAATGTCACTTCCATTTTTAGAGGCGTTTAAGCAGTTTTTGATAGTCTTTAAACAATTTCTTTATTTTTTAATATACGGACTCGTACAAACACAAAATAGATATTATCAAAAATGCTTCATGCAAACCATTAACCATGCTCTTAACCTGCCAGTTTCTCTCTGAGAATGCAGGTGTCAGATGCACAAAGTAAACTAAGTACATTGTTTTGGTTAAAATATATTTGTGGTGAAAGAGGGGGAGGAATAAACGTTGAAGCAATCTGGTTGAATGTACAAAATATAAGCTTGGGGGTGGAATTTATTCATGTAGGTTGTGATAACATTCAGCTGAAAAAAGTCCTGAAAATGTCCTGGAGAAATCCTGGAAAATAATTTCAAGAAAAGAGTGCGAACCCTGTATCACAATTGCACACCACAGCTGTGGATGTCTGCCTTTTTCTTGTCAGGTCTTTATTCAGGTTTAAATAATATTTTGGTTTAGTCAATGATTTTTTTTTTTTTTTTTTTTTCAACAACGATTAAGTACCAATGTTTGAGTTTTTAAATTTAGATAGATGCTTGTGCATTGTTGATCTTTGAAGGGATGTATAGATGCAGAATAATGTGGTGTTTTGTATCTAATCCACCCACATTCAATGTCTCTGAGTTGTCTTGATGTGAAACTAAGATGCACACAATTATCCTCCAAGTGTTTATCAAAGCAGTGTTGGTCATCTTTACCCCAGGAAGTCGGCGGTTACCATGATTGCTTTTCAAAGCGGTGTAGCAAACTACAGTAGGTTCCTGAAGTGTTGCTGATAACTTTACACAAAAGGATAGACTTGAAATTCTTCCAACCTTTGGTTGTTGTTGGCAGATCGTGTAAAACTGATGTGTTGGTTTTAGTTTGAGATGTCAGATATTTATCTGAGTGAATTGACACTTTTTGTAAATTCATCATAGAAAAGTGGTCAATCAAAAAAAATTGTTTAAAACTAAATTTTTTAGATCAGTTTTGATGATTGTTTGTATATTTTGGGGCCCAAGATGTTGATAAAGTGGATGGTAATTACCTGATTGTGAACAAAAAGATGCTAAATGTGTAGGGAAAACATTTTTTCTAATCCGGTGTAGAAAGGCAAAATCTAGGGATGTACGATATAATCGGCCCCCTATCGGTATCTGCCTATATCGGCCTTAAAACTGAGTATCGGACAACAGCTGCCCCACCGATATTTGACCGATTTTCAACCAATCAGCCTGCTGTTTATAAAGTTTAAAAGAAAAGAAACAAAAAAACTTCTTAAAAAACTTTTTATATTTTTTTTTCAGACTTCAAAATTTCTAAAGACTAGGGGTGGGAAAAGATTTCAGTTCCATATGCTGATATTATATTGATATTTAAAAACGCAGTATCGATCTATTTTACTAACAAAATCGCCCGAATCCACAAAAATCTTACGATATTTTATCGTTCTGTTACAAAATCTTGAGAGAATTAACAAAATATCGTGAGATTTTGTTAGTAAAATAGATTGATGCCGCGTTTTAAAATATCGATTTGATATCAACATATGAAAATATCACAATATTCCAGGGTATCGACAGTTTTTCCCACCCCATATTTTTCAAAGTGTTGGAAACGAATAACAAAACTGCTATTTGCAAAGACTGCTTTTTTTTTCAGCTTTAATATCAGTATCAATATCTGTTATCGGCTACGTGCATTTTAATATATCGGCATATTGGATATCGGCCAAAATTCCAATATTGTGCATCCCTAGCAAAATCCAAATCATTTAACAGCCAATTCAGGAAGGGGCCCAGAAGAGTTATGTCCACAGTTTAGGCCAAAATGGAAGAAGGAATTTGTCTCCTCATTGGTGGAGACAAAACACCCCTACAGTCCCAACTGTTTTACTGTAAAGGGATTTCCTCTGAGCACGTGTGTAAGATAGGCTGATAGGATAAGAACGATAATAACCTGCTTAAATCAAAGGTAATTACATTCCTCCTCTGGTTGGAGAAATTCTATTCAAAATATCATCAGGACATATTTCTGCCACAGAAATGCTGCTTTTGGATTCATCACTTTAACACCAGTCAAGTTTGTCACATAATAAATCTGGGAGACCTTAATTGAGCCATAAAATTATACGCATCTTGACACATCCTTTTCTCCCCATGTGTCTTCACTCCACATCCATCTGGCCAGCTGTGTGCCACACCTGGCAGCTCCCAACAACTGGGGAGTCATTAAAAATGAATGAAAACCATTGAAGAGAGCTGGAAACGAGGAATTGATCCCATCTTGTGCGTTCATTTTGAAGACTATTACTGCTGTTTTGTGTGAGGGATAATGACGACGCTCTGAGAAATGGGTGGGAGGGGCAGGGCTGGAGAGCACGGCGCTGTTGTCATTCATAGCCTTATTCCTCTTGTTAGAACCTGTCGTTTATTTTCTCACTGCATCGTCGGGCTTTGCAGAAGTATTATTTTAATTTTTATCATGCTCCAACAAAAAGTCACCTTTCACTCTGTGGTTTTGTGTTGCTCCCAGGGAGCAATGTGCACAAATACACAGCCTCCTTTTTGAAAATGCAAATAGGTTCTATTTGTGGTCTCCTGTCAGAGTGGGAGACCGTATTGAGGCAAGTTTTTTGTTTGTGTGTGCCGTGTGGCTACATCTGTTTATGCATCATGTATATGAATGGAGTTCCAGCTTCCCTTTGTGCATCTGTTTAAGTGACGCGTCTTTCCATTTGCTGTCTGCTTCTGTGTGTCATTGATAACTGTATATTTTGATATTTATTGTGTATTATGTCAGTATTGACAGAAGGATCCCTGTGTGTGCAGTGATTCATTTAAATACCAAAATATTTCATTCAGTTGAGTGTCCTGTCCCTGCTGCAGGACTGAAATGGAGGTTAATGCGGGTACAAACAAGCTGAATGTGCATGAGTCTGTATCTGTGTTTGAATACGTGACAGCGTTTATTTTTTTCTTTTCTCTTGTAGATCTGCAGCAAATATTTTTAGCTTAACGTGAATAACCTCTCCCTCTCCCTGTCTTTCCCTGATTTCTCCGTCCTCTTCCCCACTTTGTCCTCATTTCCTTCTGTATTCAGGAGAAGAACAAGGACAAAGACAAACGATTCCGTCCTCTTTACGACATCCCCTACATGTTCGAGGCCCGCGAGTTCCTGAGGAAGAAACTCATCGGGAAAAAGGTAAGGGCTGTCATCAACATCTGAGTCTAATCTTCTTTTTTGAATTAAGTAATAGTTCTGGATAGAAATGCCTCCATTGGCGATTGGAGTGCTCCCCACACTTCTCCCCTCACTGGCAGCCAAAAGCATTTCTGAGCTGGATATCTATTTCCTTTCTGTCTCAGTGTGAATACCAAGCACTTTCGGTAATGCCCTGGGGCTTGGTGTTGGCCCGGACGCACCCTTTAAACAAGCAGTGTTGATTTCCCCCTCTTGTGTCTATTGATCCACTGGATCAGTACACTTGGGTTGGCGGGGGCCTATGATTTACTCACATCTGACCCAGCGGAGGCCAGCACTGAGCTAAACAGCTATCCAGATGCTCCTTGGAGGCTTCAGCATTGCATTTGTGTTCAATTTGTATAGATCAGCTAATGATTGGAAGTTGACTGGATTTGTCCCGGATAACTCATAAGATTTGGAAAACTTTTAATTACAAGTAGACCGATACATTGGACGATGTTTTAGGCAGATATTTGAGTTTTTTTGCTATGGTGGGTGTGTGTACCAATTCCCCCACTCGGCATAATTAACAGACTTTCTATATACTATATATATATATATATATATATATATATATATATATATATTTTTTTTTTTTTTTTTTTTTTTTCTCCCTCCTTTTTTTTTTTTTTTTTTTTTTTTTTTTTTTTTTTTTTTTTTTTTTTTTTTTTTTTTTTTTTTTTTTTTTTGGACTGCCCCCAAAAATTTGAATATCCTGAAAAATTCACGTATTTCCGTAATTCAACTTAAAAGGTGCAATTTACATATTGTATAGACAAATAATAGGTGAATCAATATAATTCAAGCTTTTATTTGTTTGGATGTTGCTGATTAGAAGTTGCACCTTAAGAAAATCTGTAAATCAAAAACTCAAAAAATTAGAATACTGTGAAAAGCTCCAGTATTGTAGGCTCCGAGTGTCACAGTCTAATCAGGTAAGTAATCCAAAACATCTGCAAAAGCGCCCTGAGCCTTTAAAAAGTCTCTGTCTTGGTTTAGAAGAATTCACAATCATGTGGAAGACTGTTGATCTGACCGTTGTGCAGAAAACCATCATGGACTCCCTGCACAAGATGGGAAAGACACAAAAAGTGATAGAAAAGAAGCTGGATGTTCTGAGTGCTGTCTCAAAGCACATTAATGGACAGTTAAGTGGAAGGAAGAAGTGTTGAAGAAAACTGTACAAGCTGGAGGGCTGACAGCAGCCTGGAGAAGTTGGTCAGGAAAGGGCCTTTCAAAGTGTGGAGGACTTCATAAGGAATGGACTGAGGCTGGAGTTACTGCTTCAAGAGGAACAACACGCAGGCGGATGCTGGACATGGGCTTCAAATGGCGAATTCCTGTTGTCAATAGGCTTTACACGATCAGGATTTTTGAGGCCGATCACCGATTGGAGAGTTTTAAAAACTGATCTCCGATCATGTGAGGAAGCAAACATGTCTATTTTAAGAGTTCGTTTACCTGTATTTATACAGTTTACTGAGTATCATAAAAAGGATTTTTGTTACCATTACCTGACTGAGATGAAAAGGTTAAACATCAATAACCTCTAACGGGCATTCAGGTTTAATCAGGACAAACCAAAATAATTTGAGCCAGTGGCACAAATAGCAGCCCAACTTAAATAGTCATAACTGAAATTATTTACAGTCACAGTGCAAATGAAGGCAGTAATGCTGCTTCAGAAGTTGAGGCTCACATCTGATGACGTCATATCAGTGGTCAAACTAATCGAGTGACTGTTTCCTCAGAAGGACCTCGACGTGAGAATGAACCCGCTGCAGCTCGTGTAGTCCGGTATCGCTACAGTAGGGCTGGAATATATTTGCTGTGGACGCATGCGTCAGCGTCAGGAGCGTTTGTGTACGTACCTGCTGGAGCACGCGGCGGCCGAAGCGCTCAACACTGGAGGTCTCCGCGCTCTGGAGTCCTGTTATTTACAGTCTCTGATGGAGACACAGTGACAAACACTTGTGCTGGAACAGTTTAAGGTAAACGGTTGTTCGCGGAAATGCAGGAAATGCGCTGTGTCCTTTCAGTCTAGGAGCTGACATGTTTGCAGCCGGTGTCGCCATCCTTTACATGTGGCGTATTTGGGATTGTAAAAACTTTATTGTCCAGCACATAGTGACAGAACTCACGACAAAAACGACACGAAGACGTAAAACCGATCTGATCGGTGGAAAGCCTAGTTGTCAAGCCACTACTCAACAGCAAGCAACGCCAGAAGTGCCTTAGCTGGGCTAGAGAAAAGGACTGGTCTGGTGCCCAGTGGTCAAAAGTCTTCTTTTCTGATGAGAGCAAGTTTTGCATCTCATTTGGAAACAAAGGTCCCAGAGTCTGGAGGAAGACTGGAGAGGCGCTAGATAAAAGATGCATGAAGTCCAGTGTTAACTTTCCCAGTCTGTGATGACCTGGGGATCCAGGTCAGCTGCTGGTGTTGGTCCTCTGTGCTTCATCAAGTCCAGCATAAATGCAGCTGTCTACCAGGACATTTTGGAGCACTTCATGCTTGCTTCCTTTCATTAAAGACTGAATAATTTTGAGGGCCAACTGTATACGTATGTGTATGTGTGTATGTACATGCATATATATGTGTGTGTGTATTATAAAATGTGTGTTGCAAATTTAATGTTTCCATTTATTTGTTTACAATTATACTTTTTAATTTGAGGTGCTTTGTTTTTTTTGTTTTTTTTGTTTTTTACATTGACATTTGTAAAATGACTTTTCATTGTATCTTTCATTATATTAATTTGGGAGTTAAATGCAGTTTTGGCCCCAAATATCAGGCCCAGATATTGGTAGGTTGTATCGGCTGAGGCTGATGAAAAAATATTGGAATCTGTATCGACTCAAGAAAATCTGCATCGGTTGTTCCCTAATTGCAAGTACTGAAAATGATTGTGAGCTGCCATATATGGCAGCAGACGGGTAACGTTCTGACCTGGGGGCCTTCGGTACATGGGTAAACAACATTAGCAATGTTTTCCGCTGTTATTGAGGTGATTTTGTTTCTTCCAGCAGTGGCAACATCATGGACTCCACCGCCTTGGATAAATGAGGGTTTGTTTTTGCCAAATAGTTAACACCTGCTACATGCAGAAGGGCCACATTATAATTAGACCATGATGGAATAGGTTGCCGAAATGTTCACAAAAATCTAGATTGAAGGGCTGGGAATGGTGCATTCAGGATCACAATTAACACAAACAGGAAAAAAATAATCATAGCAAACTAAATTTACAGAGTATATAAACTCTTACAGTGGAAACGGCAAACATTTCTCTCGCATGCTATCACAATTCTAAAGCTTCGTTTGGAAAAGCAGAGGAAAAAAGCCTGTTAAACACAAAAACATGCACCCACTCAAAGCCAAAAGCCAGGAGAAGTTCTTCTAGCGTTGTGAATGGGAGTAAGATTCATATCCCTGTCTCTGCCTCTCATCAGAGTCATTTTAATTATCCTCATTAATGTTTTTTTAATGGCATAAAATTCAGCCTTAAGCTGGCTTTCGACAAGTGAAGCGGGAATAATGATTCTTCTGTATATTTGTGGTGTTTGTGTTTTGAAATGAGTTCAGGCGTAATGGGAATATGGAAGCTTGGCCTCTCTTAGGTGTGAAAAGATGTGCCAGTAATTTGAAAGTGTGTATGTGTGTGCACGTATGAGTGTAAAGACTTGTCAGTGGCCCCTTATGCCCATATGGAAACATAATGGTTTGTGTTTGCTTGGTACATAAACATGTAATGAACTCAGAGCATCTTCAGCTTGTTAATATGTGAATCGGAAAAGATATGCCTCTACTTCAAGCTTTAGATTTAGTAATAAATATTCTTATTACAAAAGTGCACACACTGTCAGTATTTCTTGTTTTTAGAAATTGTATGTAGTGTTCCTGTGCTGTACGAATATTTACATAAATTGTTTGCACAACTGGGAATACTTTCCCACTTGATAAACATCAAGAGGAGTTGGTTGACTGCATGTTTTTACTCAATCGAGTCAATGGGCTTGTTGACCTAGTGTATTAGAATGAATGATCCAATCACAGTTTGGACAGTTTTAAATGGAGATGAAGCCGTACCTTATGACTCGCTCAGACGTGAATCACTCCAGCTGCAGCTGGGGGTTTCGGTCACCGGGGTCAGTTTGTTTTCATGCACAGCGCTGATTCAAACACAACTTGGACTGCTTCGTCATTGTTTTTAATATGCGAGTGGCACAACAAACCTCACACACACTTTATAACCAGGTGAAATGAACAACTATTTATTCATGCTTCAGTGAAGCTCTTTCCCTTGCCAAGTCGCATCTTACTCTTAGCTTCTGTATCACTGAGGCCGTATCCCAGGGGTGGGCATCTCTGGTCCTCAAGGGTCGGCATCTTGCAGGTATTAGGAGTTTCCCTGTGGCAACACACCTTGACAATTACCCATTGGTCGTTTCTCAGTTCCCAGCCTGCGTACTCTGTATTCGTGAACTCGTGGGTGCAGACTTGGAGTCTGCACTTGCAGAGTTCACAAGTGCAGACTCTGCACTCTTGTTAGTTTGGGACAGTGGAAACTGTGACATCACAACCCGCAGTGCACAACAGAGCAGAGCATGACCTGCTCGTCAACATCTCTGAACATATTCATGAAAGCATTTTTCCACAGCTTTTGGGCTATTTTTCCTTACCACAAAACACGCGATTACCAGCTGTCACCGTGGCAACCACAGCGGCATCCATGACGCACAAAAAGATGTCATTCCAAATCAAATCCGTAATTTTAAGTGAAGATGCTTAATTTTATTGTTTAATTCCTTTTCTGATTTCAGTCTATATTGACCCGTCTAGGGACCATCGAAGCTCACTAGTTTTCAAGATGCATTGTGGGTCATTTTGAGCGCACTGCTTTTTTCTTTCTGGACATTCGGACACCCCTACAAAATGGCTTGATCCTTATATAGGGAATAGGGGACATTTGGACACAGGCTGTACTACTGGTAGCTTTCATGCGGCCTCCATGTATGTGGACCCACAGCAAGTAGCTATAAATGACTCATTCTAAGAAAATAAACACATAACAGCTGTTCTAGTGAAGCAATTACACATTAATAGAAACACGTTTTTTAATTATCACATTTTTCTGCCTTTGACCTTTGATTTTTTTACACACTGTACCTTTTAAGAAGCTCATATACGAGTGTGGGGAACATAAGTGTGGGCCCTGCGTATGCCATATTTATTTTGTACTCGTTGCTTAACTGAACTCGGCTCTTTGTCACATTTATTTGATCATCTGAAATCCTTTCCACAGTGTGACACCGTTCCCCCTCTCAGACTCCACATCTAAAGTGCCTAAAACCTTTGCACAGCACTGTATATATAGTATACGCCGGTATATTAATCCGCATTTGATTAATATTAATGCTCTGTTTCCCAGGTGTGTGCTTATAGGCTCTTTGAAGTGAGTTAGGTGGAAATGGAGAGCCCCTGTCCATTTCCCAGCAGCACAGCCTCCTTCGTCCTCACACTGCAAAATCGATAACAGGAGAGCTCCAGAATGTTACTTTGCTCCCTTTTCTTTATTGTTGCCAAGATACAAGGCTAAAGCTCTGAGTTAAACCCTCTGTCACCATGTTTCATATTTGAAAATAATTACAGAAGCTTTGAAAAAAACAAAGTTGCAGCTTTTAGCTACCTTGGCAACCAGAAAGATGTAGTTTGGATAAAATGTTAACAAGCTCTCCATGGGCAAACGTATATTTGAGAGTTCAGTGCTAAACCTGGCAGGATTTTAAGATGATAAATACTAACCTGGCCTCGTGTTGTCAAGTTGGATGCATGTCTATGCTCTAGTACACAGATGCATGTTGCACACCAGCAAGTTTAGTTGACCCACTTACTGTACAGCTCTGTGGAGACAGATTTGGAGCAGTAAGCATTTGTGGAACAGTTTATTTTTTATTTCTGCTTGAAAGAACTCCTCTTTTATTTCTTCTTATTCCTCCAAGGCACAAACCCAAAGATCTTTACCTCAGTAGCCGGGGCTTTTGAAGTGGACCCAGTAGATTTAAAAAGAAATGCCATCTGGTTTTGGATTTCCCTGAAAAGAGCAGAAAACTAAAGCCACCTTCAGACCGTGTGACCACAAATTTAATGTTAAATCACGTCGTAAAGCTCAACCTGGCCCCGAGTAAAGCTAATCATCCTGTGTGGTAACAAGGCCGACCCTACAGGTATTCCACTCGATGGTGTTCTCCTCCACAGCTCAGGAGCTGCCTCAGAGTGCAATACATGGATGAACTGGGAAACAAGCTGATATTTTTTCCCCCGACTACACCTTCTAGGACGTGACTGAGCATTAACTACCAGCCTCAGTGTGCTAAAGCTCAAAGCTCTAATGCCACCGCCTGGGTTTAGGAGAATAAATCTATATTAAATGCTTTTTTTTTTCTATTAAACCCCCCTATTTCTCATCTCTGTAAGGAGAGCATGGGGCTTTTGATCTTTTATACAGCATATCTAATATCCATATTCAAGAGACAGCCTCTTTTCTCTCTTTCCTGGCATGTGGAGTTTCTATTTGATAACTCTCTCAGGCAGAAAGGATCAGGTGCTCTACCTGGTCTAGTCTTTGAAAAAGGACTTCACAGCAACTCCAGGCACTGTATGTTGGAGCAGTTTCATGTCGACACAATTCTTGAATCCATTTGTTAAATGTTTCATTACAAGAGAAATGCAAACTTAAATATTTATAGTTTCAGCTCATTAGAATAGTTACGGAGTATGTTTTGGTGTCACTGTCGGGGAAAACTTCTACCTTACATGCAGAAACCCCTTCTGAGTTATCCCTTTACAAAAAGGCTAAAAATGCACCGAGGCATTTCCCTTTTCCTCCTTTCTCACTGTCACTCTCTGTCCGTCTGTCTCATACATCCCCCACCCCCATTGAAATGGCAGAGCTTGCATGGTGACATAATCCCAAAAGCTTGATTTGGCTAACTTTATAAGTAGTGCTTCTTGTGCGCCTGGGTCTCAGCCTCAGCAGAAAAAAAGAAAAAGTCGAATGAAAATGTTGCATTAAGCCACTTATCAGGGTTGAGCACATTCGGATAATCCTGCATGCTCAAAGTGGCTCCTGTTATGCAGCTGCTTGTGTAGCACTGTTAGCAACAGAGTTTTTCCCTCTTATTGGCGTGCGTTTGAGTGAGCCAACGTCTCGTGCACAGTTAAGTGTGTGTTTGCGAGGGTTAGAGGGTTTTTAGGGAAGAGAGCTTTAGGTGTGTGTTCAAGGAGATGCAAAGCAGGTAGACGTAAGCGTCTTTAGGTCCCACGGTTAGAAATTTAGACGGGGCTTCCTCATAGTCCTCTTTTCACTTCCCTAAAGATCTGACTGTGTCACGTTGAAGATGCGGAAATCTTTCATGCTTCATCAATACTTTTGTTTTTACATGATACACACAAGGCTTCGTCACCAGTTGTGTTCGTGCCTGCATGTACATTTGTTTGGCTCTTGCGCAGCTGAACTGTTGCTCTTTAATTAACACCAGCAGCTTACAATATTAAATGTGCCCTTTCATTACAATTGGGCCAATTTTTCCTTTTTTTTTTAATGTGTTGCCAAATTAGACTAAAAATACTGCTAAAAGGAAACCAGCTGCAGAAGCTCAGTTTAATAGATTGTTTTGGAGACAGTTTCTTGGTGGGTTTTTTTTTCTTCTTAGTTGTTTCAGCAAATATTAACCACCTACACTTAAATAAGCAGGCCTTCAGTCTGGTCGCATCTGGAAAGCCACTCAAGCTAAGCCAGAGCTCAGCTGTAATGACTGGTTGCTAGTGTAATGACTGGTTGCCATGATACCAAATTCCTGTTTCGATACCAGTACTATTTTGTATTTCAATACTTTATACTACTTTTTGTAATAAGGCAAAGCAAATTTTCAATATTTCCTCAACTTTGAAATAAAGACTTTGGAAACAATAACAAAAATCAAATAAACAAAATCTTCAATCCTTTAGAACAAGGAGAACCAGTGACATAAAGCAATGCCAAATTAAAATCAAATTAAAAAATGTAATATAGAATATATTATAGAATAAAATATACTTTATACAGGTACATGAAACATATGGACATAACTAGAAAATTAGTTGATATTTAAACTATCTAAAGTAATTCAATATTGTAGGGTTAATGGAATATTTAAAAAGATATACACTACTCTCAAAAATTTAGGGATATTTGGCTTTTTGTATATCAGAATAAACCTAAAACCCACTACCACCTTTCCAGATGAACTGAATTAAACTTTCTCTAAACTTTTCAATGCACATGAACATTGTTCAACTGTTAAATATTTATTGCACATCATGCTGTTCCAAAAAGATGGCTAACCACAAAAAAAAAAAGTGAAAAAAAAAAAGTCGTCTCCTAACTGTGACTTAACCTCTAAATATTCTGGTTTAATTGTATCTTGTTTCTAAACAGTCCTCTTCATCTCCCTGTTCACATTTAGACATCAGACCAAGACAACACTGAACACAACAAATTATTGAGATATTGTCATTTTCATGTCATGGTTTACCCACTATTGTTAGCTTTTCTTTCAATAAATTGTTTGAGGAATTACCACATCATTATTCCAGTTAAATGTCCAACATTCATGATATAATATAAATAAATTGCGAACATTTTACATTTTCCTTAAATTAAAACCGAAAGTTGAATATCTCTAACTTTTTGAGAGTAGTATATGTTATCAGTCATGTCATTTCAATGTATTTAATATGCTTTGTCTCAGTGGTTTATAATACATATAAAAAGTTAAATGGGCATGGGGTTGGAAGTATTCTGGGTTCAAAGCTAACGATAAAGGCGAGCTGTTGAACCTTGATGCACCACAGTGCAAACGACGCTGCAAAAGGAAGCAACAAACTTGCCCAAATATTTATTAAACCCGTCTGTCTGCTACCTGACATCATCTCCTGCTCCTCAGGAAAGCTAGTCCCCTCATGTAAGAGTTCTCTTTCATAATATTTCGCTCGATGTCTCACTATGGGATGCAGCCTCCCTGCAGCCTCAGAAGCATCAACTCATTACGCCAATCCTGATTGGCTGGTGAACGTATCCGTCCGCACCGGGTAGTGCCGCCTACTATAAGTACCCCGGCGACGGTACCACCTCTTCAAAAACCTCTTCTCCGACATTTACCTCCCGGGCTACCACACTTCCCACCACTACCCCCCCCGCGCCCCGACATTCTGCCCGCGTCCCCACCCTTTGCTCCTCCCCTCCGCCGCCGCCTCTAGCCCCACCCCTTCGCACCGCGCGCCCCGCAACCTCTCCCCCCAGTCACACCACAACATCTACCTTCCACGTACACACCGTAACCACCTCCCTCCCCACCTCTCCCCCCGAGGAAGGAGGGCAAACCCCTACCAAGGAACGGAGACCTGGGGCCCGCCCTGCGCTGGGAAAAGAACGCGGACCACACCGCTGCCGAGCGCCCGGGCGCACACGCCCGGCGCTATCACGTCCCCGGCCGGTCCACACTCCGGTTCACCCTGTCCCCACGGCACCCCCCCCGACGACCCCTGTCTCCCCTCCGCAGCCAGGGGGGGGGGCACTGCGAGCGCCGGGCAGCCAGCGGGCCCCCCCCCGCCCCCGAGGGACGCCGGCCGCAGGACGAGCGCCCGGTTTACTCTTCCGGAGCGACTTCGGCTCCGCCCGGGCGCCCCCGCGACCCCGCCCCCCGAGGAGGCACCCGCCCCCCTCCCCCCGTCCCCCCCCCCCCGCCCCCCCCCGCCCCCGCCCCCCCCCCCCCCCCCCCCCCCCCCCCCCCCCCCCCCCCCCCCCCTCCCCCCCCTCCCCCCCCCCCCCCCCCCCCCCCCCCCCCCCCCCCCCCCCCTTCCCCCCCCCCCCCCCGCCCCCCCGCCCCCGCCCCCCCCCCCCCGCCCCCCCCCCTTCCCCTTCCCCCCCCCCCCCCTTTTCTCTCCTTCTTCCTTCCCCTCCCCTCCTTCCCCCCCTTCTCCCCTCCCCCCCTCCACCCTTGCATCGGCAGTTACGTCACATCTACTGGCCTTGCCGCACTTAAAGAAACAAGCTCCAGTTTACCAATTTATTTGCACTTTTTTTTTTTTCTCTTAAGTGCAGTTTAAAAAAAAAACAAAAAAAAAAACTGGTATAGTACCATTTTTAACGCTCTAGTGTTGCGGTGCTATACTTGTACAGGCGTACCATGCAACCATAACTGGTAATCACCACACAAAATATGTTATTTTATTTCATAGATTGGCACAAGTTATCAAATGGTTTGGAGATATTTCAGATATCCTTATTCTGTGTGTTCTACTGCACAGGCAAAAACTGATGCATTTACATATTCATGCAGAACATCAATAGAAAGGCTGCAGAACGAAAAATGCTCTTTATTACTCAGGCAAACATGAGACAAAAACAATTCCTTTGGCAGAGTTAACCAAATTTCCCCATGCTGCTTGCCGCCTCAGCAGAACAAACACATTAAGTCTCACATTTCTCCTGCTGTTCTTATCACTCTCCCACTTTCTGATCCGTCCACTGCCTCTGTTTCACTCTTCTCTAGGGGGGTTCTTATAGATGGATTTGCTTTATCAGGAGATCTCTTAGATGGCCTGTGGAAAATAGGGCTGGAACTCCCCCTAATCTAACACTGTTGGTCAGAGTTTATAATCTGTCATCACCTCACCTAATGGGGTTTAAATCCTCTTCTCAGATCTCCTGGTTTTGTGTTGGCTCTGTCATTTCCCTCTTTCATTTAATCTCATTGCAGTCTTGTCATCCTGCTTGAATTCTTTGTCTCGGTCTTCAGTTCATGAATACTTCTATCTCCCATGCCTGTATATGGGTATAAAGCACATATAGAATATAGCAAAGAACAATCTAAATTGACATTTTATCCTCATATGAGGTTGAGTAAAGATTAGACTGTCATTGTTAAGCTTTCAAAGCCTACTGGTACTTATTTTAGTTAATCTCTACGTCATTTGGTGACATTTGTAAGCTGCCACCTACACTGCCCGTCCAAGAAAAAGAAGTGTCACCCTGTAATATTTCATTTGACAGCCGTTAGGCTTGATTATACCACTGCATCATTTGGTAAACATTAATTTAATCAAGATCTTGTGATATGAAAGTCAGACCACTGCGCAGTCTTCTCCAGCACATCCCCAAAATTCTCAATTAAGGTCTGGACTGTCTCATACTCCCAGAGCTAGTCTTTCACAATCTGAGCGCGATAAATCCTGGATTGTCACCTTGGAACATGGCTGTAGCATCAGAGAAAACGGAATAACCTTTTCACTCGGTGTATTCAAGTTGTCAGCTGGCCTCATTCTGTGGACACATAACTTTGCTCAACGTAGACCTGACCAACTGCAGCAACCCCAGATCATAGACTGCCCCCACAGGTGTGTATAGTATGCACTAGGCATGATGACTGCATCACTTCATCCTCTTCTCGACTCACACTGATGCTCGCGTCAATCAAGGGTAAATCTGGACTCATCAGACCACATGCTTCCATATTGGCTACATAGCTGTTCAGACCCAGTACCTTAAAGGGGAAGTTCAGGATTTTTGACATAGGGCCTCATTTTTGAGTGAGCCAGGGTCCTACTTATCACTGGAGACAGTCTCATCTTATTTCATCTCATATTCTTGTTACCGGCTTATGCTTGTCATTGACTTATGCCAGCATAAGTCAGGAGTACATACTGACGGACTCTACACTGATTAGCCCTTACAACAGTGTTTAGAGGGGCGAGGAAGAGCTCATCACCTGACGCATGTTAGACAAGGAACTAATAGTAATCACGTTGGAGGTGTGTCAGTATTTCACACTGGTTCTCCCAACAGCAAGACTGTTTAAAAATAAATGGCCTCAATTTGCTGTGTTCATGTTTTACAAAGGATTTAACCTGAGCCAGGCCTCAACACAATAATCATATCAGTCATACAGGTGTAATATTTTATAACATAGTGGTATCAGTACTCTGTATCGGCCATTACCAACAGCACAAGTATCAAATCGGTATCGGATGGAAAAACATTGGTATAGAAACATCTGTAGTTCCCTTCACAGTATGCATGTGGAAATTATCTTACTTTCACTATTGAACATAACCCCCGAGTTCTACTTTTTTTTTTTTTTTTCTTTTACTATTTGATTTCACTAAATGTTTAAGTGACTGCCGATCACTGAACATTTTCTTTTCCAACACTTTTTCCTTAAAAATGATGGTTTCCCACGATTTTGATGTGCGTTGAGGAGTTCTTAACCCAGTTTAATAGTTGGGGTAAATGGCTTGTTTCCTGCTTAAACATAATCATGAATGCAGTAGTAATCCAGTGGAAGGCTCTTCCCTCTTAACTTGGTTAAATCCAGGTGGTGATGTTTTAGTTTTTGGACAGGCACTGTATTATCTTATTCCAGCTTTAAAACATTCAGATTTGCATTTAGCTGTAAAGCTAACTTACCAGCTAACATCTCCTCGGGGGTCTTTCATTAGTCCAGCTTGTGCCTCCTTGGGCTGAAATTGTCTCCACCATCCCAAACCTTTTAATCAGCTTTGAGGAGATGAGACACAAACAGATAAGGCTTCTCAAGTTAGCTTAGATTTGGGAAACACTGTCGTACCTTCCCTTGTGTCTCTTTCACCTCCTTGCTGGGAGGAGCAGACGTTAAAGACTGGCACGAGGGAATCGCAGGTGCACGTTGGCATCATGAAAAGCACCCCTGGCATCCCCTATTTTTTAAAAATTATTTTATATTTCCCCTCTATGATTTGCTGATGGTGCCAGGCAACACTCTGCAACTTTCAGCTTCCACAGAGGCTCCTCTCTTCCTCCTATCCCCATGTCTTCCTTGTGACAAGCCAATGTTGTTTTTTCATGTCTCTAAAAGGCCTGTCTGCATTGTCTCTCTCTCTGAAACGTGCAGTGCAAAACCAGAGTCCTCCATTTTTACTCTTTTATTTATTTACCTCCCTCCTCTCATCACACTTGTTTGACACGGTCGACATACAGCTCTTAAACTGTCGATCGTGTGCACCGGTATGGCAGCTCCCCCCGCTGTTAATGCTGTCTGCCTGTGTCTGGCCCCACAAAACAGGCTTTCCCTGTCACACGCCCCTGGATACGGGCACACGCGCACAGCTGAGTGACAAAATTGTATCTTCAGGGTGGGTGGATTGGAGTCTGTCCCCAGGGAGCCGTGTTGAGAACGCGCTGTGTAGGGTCATTTGGGTTCTATCGCTGCTCTTTGTGTGTGCGTGTGTTGTCGCAAACACCCACGGTGTGTTAATACTGCTCCTCTGGGGAGTTCTACACTGCAGCCTGACGTGATTCACGCTGACTGGGGGTGACCTTGAGAAGTGGGACAAATAAAGGGACCCACACACAGACAGAATGCTCCTACACTAATTATTACCATAACTGGTGCTGCCTTCACTCTCTACTGCTGCTCGTGCTGTTTCTTTTCCTTTGTGACCCATGACTTATGTTTCCTCTCAGGTCAATGTGACAGTGGACTACATCAGAGCAGCTACCGGTCCAGGAGAGGGCACGCCTGCCTTCCCAGAACGCACCTGTGCCACAGTCACAATTGGTGGAATGTAAGTAACAACTTGAGGTGATCATGATTGTAGATTTTTCAGAAAAGGTGATTTACCATCTTTTCTGGTGTGCCTACCAGAAAATAAATAAGTTTTTTTATATTATATATATATATATATATATATATATATAAAAAAAGAAATAAATATACCATTATGATTGTCATTGTTATGATTAAGGATAGACCGATACATTTCAGGCCAATATTTGCGTTTTTTTTGCTGGTACATTGTGTGTTTTGGCCGATTCCCCCCAGGCATCTGCACAGGCGGCATTTTTTTAAATATTATGTTTGTTTCTTTTTGATATTGTGACAAGTCCACTGTTTCTTTTTTTATATATTTATTTTAAGTTCTTTGTTTCTTTTTTGTATCTAAAGAGTTTTCAGAATTAGTTTTCATTGTATCCTTCATTATATTAATTTTGGGGTGTAGTATCGGCCCCAAATATCAGCAGGTTGCATCGGCTGAGGCTGATGAGAAAATATCGATCCCTAATTATTAGGGATGTCCGATATTATCGGACCGATAATAATGTCCGATATTATCACATTTTAATGCCAATATCGGCCGATTAAAATTGGCCGATATTGACATTAAAATGTGATATTGGAAAATATCTGTATTGTTTTTTTTGGGCTGCTATTTTTAAAAACGAAGTCTTGCAAGATTTTGTTAGTAAAATCTCTCAATTTTATTGTTCCGTGACAAAATATCCTGAGATCTTGTACCATTAGCATTGATCCAGCATATATAAAAGTCCCTGTTATTGTGGAAGAACTTCATTTCCCAGCATTCCTACAGACTGACTTGCTTTGAAGCTGTTTATACTATGTCTGGTTTTAAGTTGTTGGTTAAGTTACCAAGTTGTCAGAAACATTAGAATTAGCCACATGTTGGCTAATACCTGCTAGTATCTGATATCTGGCAGCCAGATGTCCAAAAATGAACTCCTCTGGCTGAGTTAAAGCTATTTTGGGATCTTTGCACTCAGAGCAGAATGTAGTTGTATTTCTCAAAATATAAGAGATACAACCTTACAGTTGTCTGCATTTTTTTATTCATTTAAAGGTAGAGTCCGAAGTCCCTCCACCGTTTTTGTTTGCAAACATTAGTATTTAAACTGAGCGCCCCTCCCTCTCAGGCTAATGGCCGCCTGGTTCTTCAGCCTTTTCAGCTTCAAGCCTCTCCTTCAGAGCTCATATTAACCCTGGTTAATATTGGTTAATATTGGTTAACCAACGTGCACTATCTCAAGCTCTTACCTTTTCTTCGGTGCACCCATCTTTTTTCTTTCTTTTTTTTGTCTTCGAGATTTGGAGTGACTGGCGTCTGCTCCAATCATGAGCTTATTCCCACACAGCGTCATGTCCTTAGCTCTGTCATTGGCTGGCGGTATAAACAGAAATCTCCACCCAGAAACGTCCGAACACAACAAAACAACAGAGCAAATTACAGGCATGGGGGAGAGAGAGTTGCATTCAAATGCACCACTGCACGCGAGTAAAGGCCCAAAGGCACAGTTTGAGACAGATTTCACTTGCACAAGCCGAAAGTTATTTTCATGGGGGGAACTTCGGACTCTTTTTAAAATCAGCCCGCTTACAGGCACTGTTCTGGCCGGGCAAAATGTCGACTGGAAGTAGAGTTTTTTTAGGCTTCTTTCCTGTGGCGCATTTTATCAGTCTTCGGTGGGTTTTTTATTGTCCTCACTTTATTTTTTTGAACGGTGAAGTTATCCATACTAGGCTGTTTACCTGTCAGCTTGCCATTTACACGTCCCCTACTTTGCCTGGCTAAAAAAAATATGTGAATGATGGACTCTTGAACGGTGGTTAAATGTGGACAAAAGGTGGTATCTGCTAAATGCGCACATCTTTAACCACTTGCATGGCCTAGTGTAGACATGGCCTTAGCCTGTTTAGCCACACAGGTTGTTCTTTAAGCCAGGGGTCTCCAACGAGTCACTCGCAAGCATGGAAAACATGCTGTAAAAAAAAAAAAAAAAAAAAAAAATCATCCAATCAAAATTACAGATGCCCCCATTAGAGATTAAGTCAGTCATCTGCCAATCAAACATTTGCATTATTTTGCTGTAGACTATTGTCATTTGAATGGGATAGGTTAAAGTATACAGGTGGACCATGTCCGGTAAATTTTGCTTAACATAAGTAGCTCTGTGGTTCTTTGATTTGGTAAAAGTAGCTCACAGACGATAAAAGGTTGGACACCCCTGCGTTAGGCTGTTGTGTAGCTGAATAACTGTTTATGTACATTCACATATCAGACACGCATTCAGGCTGTGTTTTGTGTAATTGAACAACTTGTCTTTCCAGATTGTCCTTTCTTGGTCTTGGATTCTGTGAAATAAATTTCTAAATAATTGTGACTTATAGTCCAGTACAACTTAGTTTTTTTTTTTTTCTTCTTCATGATGCATCTTTTGACTGATGCAACTTAAACTCCGAATGACTTTTAGATCGGAAAATACAGTAAATTTACTCTGATACCATAAAACGCATCCTGATTCAGACACCCATGTAGTAATCTCACGTCTCAGCTTTCTTTTAAGACCAGAATTATACATACAGGCCTTGTAGTTGTGAAGATGTACTGCATTTATATTCTGTATGTCATCACAGACAGACAGAATAACGAGGACTGGTCAAGTAAAGGGTAATCACTAATTCTAGACTAAAACTAGCAGCAGCATCCAAGTCTCACCTCTCAGCTTGAGTTTGTTACAAACAGTGTTAGAGATGTCAAATAAGACTTAATTCTATCTGATCTAAGACAACTGGATCATTTTTAAATGCTTTGAGTTTGCAGTCTTGTCAATCACAGTAACCTGAAAGTGCTTCTTGGTTTTTATAAAGGGTCACCTAAGTGCAAGCAATTATTTTTCATCCACAAACATGGCTTTGAAGGAATCTGCTTTATCAGTTGGAGGCATTTTTCTACACGGCATGACAGACGTAAATGCTATTCAGAGGTTCAAATTTAATCAAAAAAAAAAAAAAAAAAGATCAGCTTTAATGCCACATCACATAAAATAAAGCTTTAGAAGTCTGTCTTCGCTCAGAAACAGTTGAAAGCTGCACTTATCTTCTGGTTTTCTCTGTCTGCATCACTCCAGTCACAAAGCAGCATCACATGCTCACATGGAGACACAGATTCCTTTTTATCATCAAACCAGCTGTCTCATATCTTGATGGTACTTGCCTGCTCAGAGGTCAGGATCTGGCCTTGTAAACATCCAATTACAACCGTGCATTAGCTGAGTACACCAGCCACTCTGTTTAGCAGATAACAGTTGGTGTAGACCCACGAATGCTGAAGACGGGGGCTGAGGCGGTCAGCGGGATGACTTTGTCCCATGCTGGGATAGTAGTCATAATTTCCTCCCTGTGGTCAGAGACTTGGCATTCAGCGCCTTATTTGCTTTTGGGGGGTCACTACTTATGAAGCAATTACACACCATACGCTTATAGTATTTTCATGTGATCCCAGACTGACTATGACATTAAGGTCTGTGTGGGGGCATTACAATCTTGTTTTTTGGTTATTTTTGCATAAGTTTAAGAAACTGCAGTGCAGATATTTTCCGTATTTCGTTTAATTTCTTCCAGTTGTCATCCAGTTTATAATGCCAATGTCAGAATTGACAATGGATTGTAGAAATACAGACTTGGCAAAGATTACTAACACCTGGACCATGGAAATACATGTCAAAATAACCTGGTTTAGTCTGAAATGGCTAAATGAGGTTCAAATTGGATTTGCAGTTTTAGAAAGACTGAATGGAAATCCCTCTGATCAGTTTTCTCACTTCATCTTTTTCAACTCATATTTTGTGGATATAAAATCGCTCTCCAAAAGAGACATAATTACCAACCCGTTTGCTGATAAACATTAGTCATTTACCATAGTATGAAAAATTTCTCATGATATGCATTTATGTAATGAAAATACTCCATTTCACTTTGCTTTTGAAAAAAAAAAATATGGGGTAAAAAGAGTTGCAAGTTATTTCACCTTCCTTATCCAGGATCCTGGAGCCATTGATGCCAATGCTGGCTATGGATTTTAGTAAACATTTGTTATAGTAGTTTGAGAAGCATAAATGAATATGAAGCTATTGCAAGTAGAAGTGGAAACAAACATAGAGAGAGAAATAATTGTTTGATTAAATCACATTAGTTTTCCTGAAAACTAAAACTATTATATAAATAATGAAGAATTGACGAAACAACTTAAATTTTCTGTGGTATGTGTAGATCGTTATTTTCTTGGACGATCTGTGCTATAAAGAGAAGCTGCTTTAGCTTTTCAGAAATACTGGACATGCACTCTACTAGTAGTTGAGGAAAACTCTGATTTTGGATTAAAAAAGAAAAAAAAAATTCCCACTATATATCGTTTCCATGAAGTGTCCAAAACAAAATACTAAAAGTCTTAAAAAATCCTAGTTGGGCAAATAGGTTTAATTTCCATCAATCTAAGACATGTGCCTATATGGCTAGACAACTATTTACCCAAATGGCTTTTTTTTTCTTTACCCCTATAATAATGAATCTTGGCACACTGAAGTATCCATGAAAAGTGTAAATTTTTGTATTACAGGTTTCTTTGAAAATTACTTTGAATATTCAATTAGTGTTAAGCTCATTTGCATAGTAAAATCAATATATAAAAAAAAAAAACTTAAAATACAAAAGTTGCTTTTCATGCCTACTTTCAATGGGTTAAGTTGCACTTTGTAAGGACTTGAGGAAAAAATAAGCCTTTTGGGGTATATTTTGGGCATATTAGTCTTGAGCTCATTTTCATATTCAAATTAATTTGAAAAGAAACTTGTAATAGAAAAAAAAATACTTTTAATGGATACTTTCGTTGTGTCAAGTTTCATTGTGATGGAAGTAAAGGAAAAAAAAAAAAAAAGCCAACTGGGGTGTGTGTTTGTCTAACCATATTGGCACATGTCTTGGATTGATGGAAATTAAACTTTTTTGCCAAACTAGGATTTCTCAGGACTTTAAGTATGTTGTTCTGGACACTTCATAGAAACGATCTAATCTATGGTAAAAGAACTTTTATGATTAGTTCCTCGCAAAACGCTATTATGCCTAAACTATAGTCTAAAGTCAAACTAGCATCCTTAAAAGGAGTACAGCGCAAGTTCCAGGTTTTTTCCAGAAGTTCGCCCCCTCTGGCGACAAGTGGAAGTGACGCTTAATGTTGTGCACACCCATTAGCTGCTTAGATTGCGTTGGTCTCTAATTTAACCTATATTACATTCAGTCTGAGCCCAGACATAGTCACGATGTCGACTAAAGTAATAAGAGTTATAAATCTGCAAGTGTTTTACGGTTTGATCGTTAAGTAAACTGACAGACTGTATGCTAACGGTAACAACAGGCTAATGATGGCTTGTAGTTCAAATATCTAAATTCACAGGCTGAGACCACGATTACCTTAAAAATTACAGCATCAAGTAAATTTAACAAGTTGACGAGAGAGTATCTCTTCCTCAGGAACAGTCATATGTCTGTCATACTGCCACGTTTCCATGCTAAAAACTTAGCACTGCAATATTATGCATCCTTATTTCCGTCATACATCACATTTACCTTGTTAGTGAGAAGAAAGCCAACTGTGGGTCCCGTTTAATTCCTAGACTGGATCGGAGCTCCCTCAAATTAAAATAAAAAAAGAAAAAGAAAAAAGAGCAGTTCGGTTGTTTTCTCCCGTCTTACTCTGGTGCTGCCGGTGTTGTGCCAAAAAAACTCCCCCCTACCGTAGGGACGGGTCAGACTCCAGTTTGGTTTTGTTCTTCTCACAAGATAAAACTTTTCTTCTTTGTCTTACTTGAGTCTGAGTTGGGGTTTGAGAAGCACCTGCTCTCCATCTTTTAGCAGCAGTTAGTGTTGTCTCAACATGTGTGGACCTGCGGTGCACAACACCGGTGCAGGTGCAGCCAGACAAAGGAGTATGCGCAGCTTGTCTCCTCCACAAGCGCCCCCTTGAGGCTTCGTACCCGAATTTCTTGCATTGAGCATTCAGAAACTGTATTAAGAGACCACCGCAGTGAAGAAAGATCAGCTCATTCTACATATCAGGCAATTGTAAGAGCATGTGGAGGAAAGAAAAGAATTGTATTTAACATTTAAACTTGTGCAATGCACCTTTTAAAGATGAGGTTTAAATTAAACATCAATTTCAATCCTGGAGTGTCTCTGATTTTCTGTTGTGATGTCAGACTTAAAAAGGGGACAAACACATGATTCATCAGGTTTGAATCAGATGTCCCCGCAGAGCTTTTTATTTAATTAGCCATGTCTTTATTCTCTGTAAAGGAGGTGATGGAATAACCTTTGTCTCTCTATCTTTCCCTTTTCTCAGCAACATAGCAGAAGCTCTGGTCAGTAAAGGCCTCGCCACAGTCATCAGATACAGACAGGATGATGACCAGCGCTCTTCCCATTATGACGAGCTGCTCGCTGCAGAGGCACGGTGAGGAAGACGAAGCTCTTCACGCTTTTCACCCTCTTACACAAACTCGCACAACTGCACCCTTGACAGTCTCTCCTATTAGACTATTTATTCTCATAAAAGCAATTTTCTTTTTGGGGAAAAAAATTGAATTCAGAAGCAGAGCATATGACCCGTGCATATGCACACACGCGACACTAATCCTTTTAATAAACTTGACAAATTTGTCTGAAAAGTGGAGAGAATCGAATGACCTTGAGGCTTTTTTTTCTTTCTTTTTCATCACACAGGTGAGGCAACTCGCTGGTTATTTTTCTGAATTTATTTTAGCGGCACTGCCATCATTAGTCACAGCCTATCGCAGCCATTGTTTAATTTCCTGAGGAAACATGTCATTACTTTTAAATATTTACTCATGCATGCATTGCTGCTCTTTCTCCCTCCCCTTCTTTTTTGTATGCCTGGGCACACGTACACCTTCCCAGCCACTACACGCTAAATCAGAGGCTCTCTTTACACAGGCCCTATGAATATAATTATATGGAGGTGCAGTGGAGAGATTTAGTACAAGCTTTATTACTCTGCCATAGATTAAGATCTGCTTGCTGTAGGTAGAGCAGATGCAGCCTCTGCCTCTTTTATAGGATTAACCCTTTCTCTTCCCTCTCCCTCAGTGTCACTGGCCACCTGCCCTCTTTTCTCCTCTTTCCACTCCCCTTTTATCCTGCACATTTTGTCCTTGTTTCTGCACCCTGGCTGTTTTCAGTTTTGTCCTTCTTTGGCCTTGCTCTTCTGGGTCTCCTCTTTTTCAATTTCGTTTTTTCTCCTTTCCCCTTCTCTTTTTCACGGCGCTCTCTTTCTCTCCGTCCCTGGTGGGGTCTTATTAGAGTTGATGAGAGGTTTCTGTCTATAGCCTTGGTTATATTTTTAGTTCCCATCGTGCAAAGCAAGTGGCCCAAAGCACTTCAAGGACCCTCCTCCCAGCTATTTAATGGACATCTATACAGTGCACGCACACAAACACACATGCTGTATTGTCACAGTAGCCCTCCACAGCAGAAACCGCAGGTCATCTTCATCTCCTCTGGCCCTCGGGGTATTCTGAAGCAGTTCTCACCAGCAGCAGAACCTCTTTAGCGGCCAGTCAAGAAAGATCTCACATCTCCCCATCTCTCATTTCACATTTACACCTAGAAATTCTTCCATTGCGAAGAAAAAAATAAGGAAAATCATCCTTGTCTTTCCAGTTTAGCCGTAATAGTAGTTTGAGGGAAGAAAACTGGATTCCACCTCACAAATCTGCACTGGTTTCATAGTTTCTGTTATGTGAAGAGCTCCTATTTTGAAGCTCTTGTAGACCTTAGAAAATGGGAGCTCTTATGGTCTGTTGGAGGTGCATTAAACCTACAGCCTTACACACTATATTGCCAAAAGTATTTGCTCACCTCCTTGACTCACACATGAGCTTAAGTGACATCGTATTCCTAATCCATAGGGTTCAATACAGTATGACATTGGTCCACCCTTTGCAGCTAGAACAGCTTCAGCTCTTCTGGGAAGGCTGTCCACAAGGTTTAGGGGTGTGTTTATGGGTCTTTTTGACTATTCTTCCAGAAGTGCATTTGTCACTGATGTTGGACATGAAAGCCTGGCTCTGTCTTTGCTCTAATTCATCCCAAGGTCAGGACTGGAAGCCAGTCCAGTTCCTCCACACCAGACTCTGTCATCCATGTCTTTGTGCATCAGTGCACAAAGCAGGTCCATAGTCATGTTGGAAGAGGAAGGGGCCAGCTCCAAACTGTTCCCACAAAGTTGGGAGCATGGAATTGTCCAAAATGTCTTGGTATGCTGAAGCATTCAGTTTCTTTCACTGGAACTAAGGAGCCAAGCCCAGCTCCTGAAAAACAACCCCACACCATAATCCCCCTCCACCAAACTTTACACTTGGCACAATGCAGTCAGACAAGTACAGTTGTCCTGGCAACCGCCAAAATCAGACACATCCATCAGATTGCCATATGGAGAAGTGCGATTCGTCACTCCAGAGAACACTTAAATTTTCTTAGGATGCCGGCTGTCAGCTGTGTTATATCACAGTTCCACGCTGGAATTCACTGAGCTCCTGAGAGCGACCCATTCTTTCACAAATGTTTGTAAAAACAGTCTGCATACCTAGATGCTTCATTTTATACACCTGTGGCTATGGAAGTGATTGGAACACCTGATTCTGATAATTTGGATGGGTGAGCAAATACTTTTGTCAATGTAGTGTATGTTTACATATAAAGATACTTGAGCTATGTTTCAGTTTTCTGCTGTTTTGAATGCAGGGCTATAAAGAATGGGAAAGGCCTGCACAGCAAGAAGGAGGTGCCCATCCACAGAGTGGCTGACATCTCTGGGGTATGTATATTTTTCACCTCTTTTTCAAATAATAATGTATAACCATGTTCTACTAAGGTTCAACATGATGCAGATGATGATAAACATCTATATGCTCAGTGTGATTAGAATAAAATCTTTTTAAATGTGGAGTCATTTCCATAAAATCACCACGTCTCTTATAGACGCGTTAGGCCAGTAATTCTCTGAAGACGATCTATAATCGTCCACTCATCCCTATAAGTGGCCTCTAAAAATAAACTGCATTAATAAAAACATCAGCAGTGCTTGGTTTTAGCTTGTTTACGCATGCCCAGGGGCTTGATTGAGGCATCATTTGGCTAATGAAGCCTGATTGGGAGTGCTCATCGCATGAGCATTAGCGTGGGAAAACCATAAAATCTTGCAGTAATGGCTGATTGGTACACATTGTTTTTGAGCATGTGTATTTGGTTTTTGTTTTGAACCATCCAGGAAGATAGCTTTTCATTTTCACTTGTCTTTTGTTTACTGTTAATTGAATTTTTATAACAGTTGACCTATAAAAGAAAAAGAAGGAAAAGGGTTCACTTTCAAGCCAGTGTAGAAAACAATGGCAAGGCGCATTTATCTCCATATATTCCAGCCAATTCTTTGGTCTCTAGTCACCGGAAATCCTCTCTCGAATAATCAGGGCCTTTGTCTGCTTGAAGGCTACACGTTATTTATTTTGACCTGCCATTAGATGGTCTGCTACAAAGGGGGAAAAAATTCAAAACAGAACCTGAAACATTAGCACCTCTTTGTCTCCGTCACTCGAACGCTCTTAAGGGCTTTGAGTTACATTAATCAGACTGTGTCTGCGTGAGGCTTCTTTTTTTTTTTTTTAACGCTGAGTGCTTTCACCAGATTTAGCAGTCATCGGTAAGCTCCCTAAATTGCTTTTAAAGGGTTATAACAGCATGTTGGAGTGGAGGCTTTCTCCCAAGTCAGTAATAGGAATTGACCGATACAGATTTTTTAGGGCCGATACTGATATTTTTGTATCGGCCTCAACTGATACAACCAGCCTGTATTTGGGGCCAATGCTGCATTTGAGTTCCAAATTGATATAATGAAGGACACAATGAAGTCATTTTACAACTCTCTTAATTTAGAAAAGAACAAAGCACTTCAAATAAATATATATAAAAAAGAAACAGTGCAACAAATATTAAATAGAAAAATTAGATTTGTAATAAATGTATACAGTTGTCCTGAAAATTATTCAAACCCTCCAATTAAAGAAGGGAAAAAAATCAGCTGTCAGTGAAATCAGTTGAAATTGACAAAAGTGATAATTAAGGATGTCCAATATTATCGGCCTACTGATATTATCAGCCGACATTGGCATTAAAGTGTGATATTTTTAAAAATGAAATCTTGCAAGATTTTATTACAGAACAACGAAATCTCGCGACATCTTGTTCCATTAGCAGCGGTCCAGCATATAGAAAAAAGTCCCTGTTATTCTGTTATGCTGGGTACTTCACATCCCAGGATTCCTTTTAGTCATGTGACTACGGTGCAGCAGCTGCTGCTGCTACAGACTGACTTGCTACTTGCTTTAAAGCTGCTTATACTATGTCTGGTTTTAAGCTGTTGGTTAAGTTACCAAGTTGTCAGAAACAGAATTAGCCACATGCTGGCTAATACCTGCTAGTATCTGATATCTGGTGGCCAGATGTCCAAAATGAACTCCTCTGGCTGAGTAAACGCTATTTGGGGATCTTTGCTCTCAGAGCAGAATATAGTTGTAGCTCTCAGAATATGAGAGGTACACCCTCACAGCTCTCTGCATATATTGGTATCGGTTGATATCGGATATTGAAATTTAAAGCCAGAGTTGGTAATCCTTCTCAAACACTTTTGGTTCTACTGGGGGAAATGGTCCTTCCATCCTGACAGTAGTCAATACATTATGTATTCATAAAAAGGAAGGAAAAAAGTCAGACCTCTGTGAGAGCTGCAGTTCTGTAAAAACTCTGACCAACCCCTGCCATTCATACCAAAAGGCAGGAATTGGTCATTCGCAAATTATAGAAAGAACGAATCCATTCCTTTATGTCTCGTCTCTGTCCCTCCCCTCTCTCCGTCCCCCACGTGAACCCCCCTGTGCGCCGCTCACTGTAAACAAATATAGCTAACAGGCTGCTAACGGGCTGCTAACTGCTGCTGCGCCAAAACAACAAAAAACAGATAAGGATTTAAGTCTCGGAGGCGTTGACGTTTGCAGCGTGGACTTTTTACACCGCAGAAAGACTTGGAGGTGAGTGGATTAAAGCTTTTAAAAACGTGGTTTGTCAGCTGTTCACTATTAAGCTTAACGAGCTATCCACTCGGCTATTATTGTTAACCTGCTCGTAAAACATCGGCCCACACGTCCCTGCGCTCTAAGGCGGGGTCAGGGTGGTTGTTTTTAAACTCTCTTCCACCTTTTTCCACCATTCCACCCCTACCTTTAAGAGTTGGCAAATCAGAACATAAAAAAAAAAAAAAAAGGGCCAATATCAACATCCCCAATAGTAACAAATCTATGAAAATCATGACATTGATTTCGAGTTGTGGTTATGAAGAAATATTAAAAACGCACAAACTAAAACAAGCAATCAAGCATGATAAATTTTATTGAGCAACACTTTGAGGCAATCACTGCAATCAGGTGTTTTCTGTTACGTCCAATCAGACTTCTACACCTGTTGATAGGTATTTATGTCCTCTGTTTATGGGAAAGGTGCTCTATTGTGTCTGGGACAGTCCTGTTTGTAGTTTTTTAAAATTAAATTTTTACTTTCAACGACAATTCAAAAGCAATATTTTATTTTACTGTTTTAAAAAAAAATAAATAGAATTAGTGTCTATTTCTTATTTGAATTAATATTGTGAATTTAGCCTTTTGTTTAATTGGAGGGTATGACAACTGATATATATAAAAGTCTGAATTATACTGAGTGGGAGTATCGGCCTACACACCCGATGCATTGGCTGATACCAGCAAAAGCAAATAACGGCCTAAAATATCAGCCGGCCGATGTATCTGTCTATCCTCAGTCATTAACCTGGTTACAGAGCACCTCAGGAACGACTGAGTTAAAACAAACAGCAGCAGGAAGTTGGAGTCCAGCATTTCTCTGCAGAAATGCTCTCAGATGTTTTCTTTGTTATTGTGATCATCATAGCCGACCATGTCTTATGGTGTCAGCAGTGCAGATAAATGATTAAACCCCATGAATGTAATTATGACAGGGAATTGTTGTGCTGACAGAGCAGCTTGGATATTTCATTGGGGGTTTTAGTTAATTTTATTCTTTAAAAACCTCCACCTAACTTAGTTGGCTGAACTGACCATATTGAATCCATGCAGCAGGGACTGGGGAGTGGTTATGAGGGGTGATTGTGTGTTTAATTATAAATGAACTTCAATATGAGTGAGGGGGGAAAAAGGAGGTGAGGCAATCTGCGTAATGTAGAAGTGCACACCTGGACAGCAGATTTGTTTGTGTAGCACGTATCATTTACAAAACAATTCAAAGCTTTACATACATTAAAAGGATCATAATAGTATAAAAGAATAATTAAAAATAAGAGAATAAACTTGTAATAGAAATGAAAATAAACAGAACAGGGTCTGCTAAATGCAGCTTTAATCTCATTTATTTGATTAATGCACCACCTCGTCTTCCCCTTTGTTTCCATGACAAGCTGCGGTGGATACAGACTGGTCTGGAAATAGATGGCAAGAAGAGAGTTTAAAACAGAATAAGAGATAAAATGCAAGATATAAAAGTTACAGTGAGAGGAGTTGTTTTGATTAAAGGCAGCAGCAGACGGAAAAGGTTTTACCTCTGATTTAAATCAGCCGAGAGTTTTTTTTGTTCCACATGTGAGGAGCTTAAAAACTGAACACTACCTCTCCGTGTTTAGACCCGACTCTGGGAACAGAAAGTACACAGCAAATATAAGCCATCTTGATACAATAGGTAGGAAAAAAACAAACAAACTTGAAAAGATTCAACTATAATCTGCCTGTGCAGTAAGATAATTACACTTGGTACGATTCCATGAAACGAGGAAAAAAAATGTCAGCTTAGAGAAGTGAGACATCTCAAAACAAGTGGTGACACTCAAGTCTTTGACAGAGGCTTTTATTAAGGAAAGAAAACAACTTAAAACCAGCCTGTCAATGCTTCTCTCTCACTTTGAGAGAAAATGTATAAAACAAAACTAAACTAAACAAGATGATTCTTCTAAATTGAAGAAAATGAGACAAAGTAGTTACACTAAATGAAATCTGTGATAATGGATTGGATTTATGGAGCACTTTCCAAGAAACTAAGAGCTTTACATTGAATCCAGTATTTATTCACTCTACACTGACACTAGATAAGAAATAAAACATGATTAATAGTGTCAGACATTCTACTCTTGCCTGGTTTATCACTGAAAACGAGATAAAGACTACGTTGGCTCGGTATGTGATAATAATACTGGTTATATAGCCGCTGATGACTTAAAGGATCTGGTTGGTTTTGGATCTTCTGGTTCCTTAAGTGTATTTTGGCCTGTAACCATAAAGAAATAAGAAATCAAATTTGTGCTTTAATATCCTTTATTGCAGTGGTTTTCAAACTGGGGGTCAGGACCCCCATGTGGGTCACATGATGAGTTCGTGGGGAAAAAAAAAAAACAAAACAAGAAAACATTTATTTTAGTATCAGTAACAAATGCACCTCATTTAAGTTGATGTGCATTTGAGATATCAAATTGTTTGATATTTTTTAGAAAACATTTGAGAGGCTTGCTGACGGGAAAAAAAAAAAGTTGGAAAAAGAAAAAACCCAAACATATTTCTTCATTTGTTGTCATGATGAGGTATTAATGTGTGTTATCAGTTGTTGGTAGGGATGTCCGATATTATCAGCCTACCAATATTATCAGCCGATACTGGCATTAAAATGTGATATCAGGAAATATTGGTATCAGTGTTTTGGACCGATATTTTATAAAACAAAGTCTTGCGGGACTTCATTAGTAAAATCTCTCAAGATCTTCTTGTTCCGTTAAAAAAATCTTGCGAGATCTTGTTCCATTAGCAGTGGTCCAGCATGTAGAAAGTCCGTTATTCTGGAAGAACTTCATATCCCAGCATTCCTTTCAGAGTAATGTGACTACAGTGCAGCTGCTGCTGCTACAGACTGACTTGCTTTGAAGCTGCTTATAATATGTCTGGTTTTAAGTTGTTAAGTTACCAAGTTGTCAGAAACATTATAATTAGCCACATGTTTGCTAATACCTGCTAGTATCTGATATCTGGCAGCCAGATGTCCGAAATGAACTCCTCTGGCTGAGTTAAGGCTATTTTGGGATCTTTGCTCTCAGATCAGAATATAGTTGTGTCTCTCAGAATATGAGAGATACAACCTCTCAGTTCTCTGCATATATCGGTATGGGTTGATATTGGATATCGGAATTTGAGAGTTAGACAATATCGGATGTTGGTAAGAAAAAAAGAAGAAGCCAATATCGAACATCCCTAGTTATTGGTATCAGCCTTTAGGTGCTGAAATTTATCGGTTATCAGTATATATTTTTAAAAAATGGCATCGTGCATCCTTAATTATTGATTGCATAAATAATTTATGACTAATATCTTGTCAGAAATCTAAATTTGGCATGTCACAAATACCAACATGTGTTATTTTGGGGGTCGTGGCTCAAAGAATTCAAAAACCGCTGCTTTATCTGATAATAGCAACTTCCTATTATGAGAACTCACACACACCTAGATTTGTCACTGATAGTCAATGTCTGTGCATGTAGACCTGTATGTTAAGTTTATTTCGTATTTTTATATCTGTACATGTGCAAAAAATGGCATTGCCTCTGTCTTTCCCTCTTATTCATGACACAGGATGGGGTGCAGCAGTGGGAAGTTTGACAAAAACAAATTAAAAAGTTAACATGTGGAAAGACGATTTTTTAGAAATTAAGTTTTGTCACTATATACATGTGTAATCTGAAATAAATCCAATAATAGACTGGAAAACTTAGACAAGGACTTATCAGATATCACATTAAGAAGTGCAGATCTGATAAAAAGCAATTATCTGATTACTACAGGGTATCTGATATCGATGCGCATGTAAATTGGCTCGGTGTGTTTGGAGCACCTTGCGTTCAGTTTTTGTTGTCTGGCTGTGGCAGCTGAGAAATGAGCATGTCTACAGACGCTGCCGTGGTCTTTATGTTGCGTTATACTACGTCATTTGTTTCAGTGGAGCGCTGTCTATGAGCCTTGCCAGCGACTGCCAGTAGGCGAGCGTGAGCACACAAACGCACCAGTTGTTTGGCAAAGCTAATGCAATGAATGTTCTAATAAAAGGTCCAAAATAGCAACGTTGCACATAAATTCCCCTAAAATACCCCCCTCTTTTTTTTTTTTTCTCCTTTCTGATATACACCCACACACCAGTGCGAACGACACAGCCCTCTTTACATGGAAATACACACTCCTGTACGTCAGCATCCTTTGGTGGTAAAGGTTTGTTGAAAGGGATTATGCACACGGAGTGGGATGCAGTCACAAATAGCGCACAGATAGGTTTATAAATGTATAGTGTAGGAGATGTACAGAGGTGGTGGGAGGAGAGCCGATAGAGCACTTGAGTCACCTCATGCCTCTAAAGGTTGCATAATGAGGTCCTTTTATTTCTCATGTCCCCCCTCCGAACCAAGTTAGACAGCAGCAGCCCACACGCACTGCAGGTGCTGCAAATGTTTGTGTGAACAAGAGTGTCATCTCCCACTCAAGGGGTTATTTTGGATTCCAGTGGGTGGAGTTCAGGTGGTGCATCTTATGGCTAAAGCACATACCCTTTACTGGGATGCTCATGCGTTTGAGCCACACGATGACGTTCCCCACGTGATGTTTCAGGTTCCTTTTGTGTTTCAGTCCCAAATGTAAACAGAAAAAAAAAATTTTGTTGTATGAGCTCACATGTAAATTGACAGTAGCAAACGGAGAACTCGTATGTTTGCTCTGACTTTGCTCGTCTGAGTTCTTTGTACTCCGCACAGAAACACAACACAGGTCCGTGACTCACTGGTCTGTTGTGCCTACATGCTCATGCCTGGAGTAGGCACATATTTATTTATTTTTTTTATCATTTAGTAATCTTCCCCTGCCACTGCAGCACTAGCTACGTGATTTAACTCTGCTTGTAATTTCTTCTTTTTGGCCCGAGTACACCAATAAGATAGTGAGTCACGTTGCAGACTGAGATGGAGGCAGGAAGGGAGAGAATTATTTTTCATTGCAGGAGGGTCCAGACGTGTCACTAAGAAGCAAGGCAGACTTCATTAGGCCACACCAAGATGTAAAGATGTCTGGAAAAGCACAGATTCTGTCTGCTATAAGCTTTTTTTCTGTAGATTTGACTCGGATTATTGCAGAGTCTTTGCTTTAACCCTTCAAGTTCTGCAAGATCAACAGTACCCCCCAGCGCTGTCATGTATATTGTCAACGATTTCTCAGGAACAGTCGTGTGCAACTCTGTGGGATAAATTGTAAACAATAGCTTACCCTCTAGGTGATCTGCAGACTTTTTCCAGGCATTCATATCACATGGGAGTAAAATGTTGATTCTGAGATTGTATGGTAAATCCACAATAAGTGACCCATGTTCAAACCATTATCACATTTTTGTGATGAAAAAGAATCGTTATCACTATGTTGCTAAGAGACCTCTATTTTGACCCTGAAATCATGATGAAGCCACTTCCTGTCAAATTTTTGACTGAATGCATAACTTTAACTGACAGTAATGTCCAATCAGGAGCAGCTGAAAATCAACAAGTGACAGCAAATTTAAGTCTGTAGAAAACAAAAATGACCGTCCTCTATTGCTGGAGTCAAGCTGAGACATTTTTGGCACATTATGGCACCAAAAATGAGCAGAGTTGGTGTTCTGAAGATGACGAGTGAACTGTAGCATAAAATAACTGTAAATGGCAACGAACGCCTGGAGGGAGAAGTGTAAATATGTAGGGTTGTGTGTTTGTTTCAATGCCAATATTTTTTCTCCTGAAAGCCAAGACTTGAGAAAATGATATGCAGATGAGCATGCACAGGGAGAACATGCAAACTCCACACAGGAAGGCCACTGTTGGAATTGTTCTGTGATAAAACAGTATAATTATAAACGCTCACTAAATGTTACTTCTGTATTTCTTTGTCTTTCAGGAGACGCAGAAGGCCAAGCAGTTCCTGCCCTTCCTGCAGAGGGCTGGCCGGTCAGAGGCCGTGGTAGAACACGTCTTCAGCGGATCACGCCTCAAGCTCTACATGCCCAAAGAAACCTGCCTCATCACATTCCTCCTTGCTGGTGGGTATCGTTTGCTTTCCCGATGCGAAGGTCATTTCTTTCTGTGTCATCTAATTGACTCATTTCTGGATCTGGTATGATGTTCGCCTCCGCCGTGGTAAAGTTAATGGAAAATCTCCCTCTCTCTCTCTCTCTCTCTCTCTGAAAGTCACACCAAGGTGTATTTACTCCAGCTGGTGCAGACGATGTTTGAGTTTAAATCCCCCCTCTCCCCTCAGATGCATGTTCTAAGAGGGAAAGGGGATGGAGCTGGGTTTACTGCAGCCCACTCTGTTTCAGTGCACCAGTGTTGGCATGAAGCATGTGTCCCCCTTTAACCTCGCCTTCAACCGTCTGGCTCGCTGCCAGGTGTGAAATACACACCCGACTCCTGTTCTCCACTGTGTTATTGTCATTCGAAACTGGCCGGCGTGTTCAGGTAGTGGTTGAAAGTCCAGCGAAGGCTGTGAGGGATGAACTCTGTCCTTCTCCAGATGAAGTGGAAACGTTCATTGCTCCAGCCTGTTTCTGTTCCCTCAATCTCTGAGAAGGTCATGTTGTGAAAACCTGATGTGTTCTCAGAATATAAAGTTGTACCATTTTGGCATTCAGTCACTTTATTATTTACCACAGTTAACCTCTCATCTTTCATCTGTTAAGCAGCTCAGAGGATACAACTCTAAGTAAACTGCTTGTTTAGATGTTATCACCAGCTTTTTTCAAATGGAAATTTGAATTACAGTTGTGTGAAGAAGTGATTACTGATTTCTTTTTGTTCTTTTTGTTGCATGTGTGTGACACTTATGTTTCAGATCAGCAAACAAATTTAAATATTAGACAAGATAACACAAGTAAACACAAAATGCAGTTTTTAAATAAAGATTTTTCTTAGTAAGGAGGAAAAAAAATCCAAACCTACATGGCCCTGTGTGAAAAAGGTTCCAAAGCCATTTCTGAAGCTTTGGGACTCCAGAGAACCACAGTGAGAGCCATTATCCACAAATGGTGAAAACATGGAACAGTGGTAAACCTTCCCATGAGTGGCCGGCTGACCAAAATTACCCCAAGAGCACAGCGACGACTCATCCAAGAGGTCATAAAAGACCCCAGAACAACATCCAAGAACTGCAGGCCTCACTTGCCTCAATTAAGGTCAGTGTTCATGACTCCACCATAAGAAAGAGACTGGGGGGCAAAAATGGCCTGCATGGCAGAGTTCCAAGACCAAAACCACTGCTGAGCAAAAGGAACATCAAGGCTCGTCTCGTTTTGCCAGAAAGCATCTTGATGATCCCCAAGACTTTTAAGAAAATACTCTGTGGACTGACGAGACAGAAGTTGAACTTTTTGGAAGGTGTAGGTCCCATTACATCTGGCTTAAAAGTAACGCAGCATTTCAGAAAAGGAACATCATACCAACAGTAAAATACTGTATGGTGGTGGTAGTGTGATGGTCTGGGGCTGTGTTGCTGCTTCAGGACCTGGAAGACTGAATGGAACCATGAATTCTGCTGTCTACAAAAAAATCCTGAAGGAGAATGAAAGCTGAAGCACACTTGGGTTCTGCAGCAGAACAATGATCCAGAACACACCAGCAAGTCCACCTCTGAATGGCTTAAGAACAACAAAATGAAGACTTTGGAGTGGCCTAGTCAAAGTCCCCACCTGGATCTCATTGAGATGCTGTGGCATGACCTTAAAAAGGCGGTTCATGCTGGAAAACCCTCCAATGTTGTTTCACAAAATTCCTCCACAGCGCTGTAGAAGAGTCATTGCCAGTTATCGCAAATGCTTGTTGCAGTTGTTGCTGCTAAGGGTGGACCAACCAGTTATTAGGTTTAGGGGGGCAATCCCTTTTTCACACAGGGCCATGTAAGCTTGGATTTTTCTCCCCTAACGAATAAAAACCTTCATTTAAAATCTGCATTTTGCGTTTACTTGTGTTATCTTTGTCTAATATTTAAATTTGTTTGATCTGAAACATACAAGTGTGACAAACATACACACACACACACACACACACACACACACACACACACACACACACACACAAAAAAAGAAATCAGGAAGGGGGAAAACACTTTTTCACACAACTGTATATGTGATTTATTTTCTTTGCAATTCTAATTATTTTTGCAGTCACAACTGTTGGCAAAAATTTAATTTCGAAGATTAAGTAGAAGTAATGCTGCTTGGATTTGATATTATACTTCCAAGTTTCTCATTTTTCTCATTTCTTATTGTTGTGTCCTTCCTTAGAGTAACTGTTTTTAGAATGCAAAGCAGACATTTTAGGGCAAGATGCAAATAGATTGAAATGCATTATTGTATTTGATGGTCCTTTTTTTTTTTTTTATTTCACCCACTCGATGCTCTTGACATTTTGTTCCAGTAATGAAAGCGCTGAGACTGTCTCTCTGGGAGCAAACAGTGGTTTATAAATCCTCTAAGATCACAGGAACTCGAGGGAGGCTCAGTTCCTTCGCAGCAGATGATACTCTTTTGTTATTGTGGTATTCAGAATGAGCTCCAGCCAGTCGCTGTTTTGGTCAGACATTTGCCTGCCACACACTTCCTCATCATTTCCTAGAGAAAAAAGAAAAAAAAAAAATCCTGTATTTCTGACTAACATGTCGATTTGGTTTAATTATGCTTGGCTGGATCATTCATGCATGAATTGATTTTTCTAATTTTGCCTCTGATTGTCTTCACTATCCACTGGTGGGTTTGTAATTTCATTTTCTGTCTGTTGCGAGATGTATTAAAATGATGCCAGCCAAAGAAGCCGTGAGCACAACCACGTACAGTATGCACACTGGCTCGGGGTAAAAAATCTCTCTCCAATTAAAGTCAACACACACACAACCTCAGGTTCTGGGTGTCAGGTGTGTGCAAGATGATTTACCTAGTCTACTTTAAATTTGAATTTATTCAGTCAGAGGTTATTAGCAAGTCGTAACAGCCACATTAGAGCTGATAGCCCCTGAGCGGATTAGATTAAGGTCATCCCCAGAGGAAAAGATTCATCTGTAGGAAATTAAATGACCTGTGCTGCCTTTAATACAAACATCAGACCTGGTTAACCCTCACAGAAGCAAATGATCCCTTTTATTGTTCTGATTTTTAACCTGCTTTCTTATAAGAATCTGTTGCATCCAATTAAGATCTACCTGCTTTGTTTCTCCTTTCCTTGTCAAGTAATTTTCATGCTTTTAAGATCTTTCTTTTTTGCTTTGGATGTATGATTAGTGGGCCAAGGTTTATTGCATTTATTGTTTTCTGGACGCGATAAATAACGTAAAACCCTTCACCACATACAAACTAAAGCCCTCAGGCATAAAGACCCTCTCTGTTATCTCTCCACTACCAATCTCAAAACACTCGCTATCTCCTTCCACTCTCTCTTAACTGGCAAAGTAATCTTTTCATGTTTTATTCTCCCATCTACACCAATGGGCTGCGTTTTGAAATGACATGCAGAATAAAGTGGTCTCCCCCAGCCTGTTTATCTCTGATGGCAAAGGCTCTCTGGACCTTTTCTCTTTTAAGGCTATCGGGTCTTTCTGACAGGAGATCCATGTTTCAGATATGTTGACTATTACAGACACTCCCATCAGTTGGTCAGGAGAGAGATTTCCACATATTTTGTTAAACTTTTGAATTGAACAAAGTTTTGGAGGTGTAAACTTGCAGTAGACATTTATGTTACACTATATTGATAAGTAGGGATCAACAGATACAGATTTTCATATCAATATTTTCAGATATCAATATTTTCTCATCAGCTGTCTGGTACAACCTGACAATATTTGGGGCCGATACTGTATTTGATTCCCAAATTAATATAATGAAGGATACAATGAAAAGTCATTTTACAACTTTTTAGAAATAAACAGGAACAAAGTGCTTTAAATGCATAAAAAAGAAACTGTGCACTTTTAAACAATTACTAAATAGAAACATTAAACTTGAAATAAATGTGTGTGTGTGTGTTTGTGTATAACAGTTGGACCCCTTTTGCCTTTAGAACTGACTTAACCCATCTTGGTAAAAACTGGGACGGGTAGCCGACCACACACGCCCTACTTTTTTGGTACCCCTCTGTAGGGGTGTTGATGTGACTGGTCCAAAGAGGTGGAGCTTAACACACTGCAATCTGTTGATTTGTTGAAAAAAATGTCACTTACCGCGTGACCCGTCAAAAAACAAAGCAGGAATGACCCCTTTGTTTCTGTCACTTGTGATGTGGCGCTTTGGTGAAAAGGCGTTGCACTGCGGTGATGTCACGCGATCACGTAGCAGCACTACCCGGGGTAATACTCTGCCTCCAGGGTAACGGTACAGTATGCTGTGGGGACGCAACGTGAGATTAATATGTCCATACCAAAACCGGCCTGACCCGACCCAGACCCATGAGTGGAAACAGGGTTTATCCCCCACACCATTATACCACCACCACCAGCCTGAATGTTGATCCAAGGCAGGATGGGTCCATGCTTTCATTTTTCCACCAAATTCTGACCGCACAATCTGAATGTCGCAGCAGAAATCAAGGCTCATCAGACCAGCAACGTTGCTCCACCTTCTGATGTCCAGTTTTGGTGAATCTGTGTGAATTGCAGCCTCTGTTTCCTGTTCTTTGCTGATAGGAGTGGCACCTGGTATGGTCTTCTGCTGCTGTAGCCCATCTACCTAAATGTTAAACATGTTTTTCGTTCAGAGATGCTCTTCTGCAAACCTTGGTTGTACCAAGTGGTTATTTGAGTCACTGTTGCCTTTCTATCAGCTGGAACCAGTCTGGCCATTCTCCTCTGGCATCAACAAGGCGTATGCGCCCACAGAACTGCCGCTCTTTTTTCGGACCATTCTCTCCAAACCCTAGAGATGGTTGTGTGTGAAAATCCCAGTATATCAGCAGTTTCTGAACTACTCAGACCATGGCACATCAAAGTCATCAAATCCCCTTTTCGCCCATTCTGATGCTCTGATCTGCAGCAGATCGTCTTGACCATGTCTACATGCCTAAATGCATTGAGATGCTGCCATGTGATTGGCCGATTATGTTAACTAGCAGTTGGACAGGTGTACCTAATGAAGTGGCCGGTGAGTGCAGATACAGTCTGCATTTTTTGTTTGCATCGGCCGATACCTCCACTCAGCAAAATTTACAAATATCGGCCGGCCGATGTATCGGTCTATTCTTATTGCTAAGCCTTCACAAGTATGTCCTAATGCATTACTGAGGTTAAGTATCATCATTAATTAGCGCTTCATTCATTTTGTATTAGAGATTAAAATATGTTTTCTAAAAGCCAAGCTCCCTTGTTTAGTCATCTGCTCCGAGGGCTGAATAAGTGCTGACTGCCCAGACAAATGGAGAAAACATTGAAAGGATGATGCTGTTAAAGCAAGTCCTGCATTAGTCATCAGTTTCATTAGTTTTTTTTTTCCCTCATTGTATTCATCCTGGCCAGTTTTTATTCTTTAATAATGTTGTGGGAGGCCATTGAAGAACTGTTTACAGTAGCACTGTACATAAATGATCCCAAGGCAGTTGGTGATGTAACACTGTAATTTCATTTATAATCCTGAAAACTCCTACCTTGTTTTCTGCCAGCAGCATTTTTATCGTCTTGTTTTCGCCATAATATTTGTCCTGATTTAACACCTAGACCCGCTTGCTGCTTAGACACGTTTCTCCAGTGAGACAACTCAAAGCCCCGGTGCTTTTTTTTCCCCTTTTAAAAAGTTTTCCCTCGATAGATAAAGGCAGTGTTTTAAGAAAAATAGGGTTAAGGAAAGAGAAGCCCATGCTTCAAAGAGGAGCGGAGGTGTGCTTGAAGACATGAAGGTATTTCTCTCTCCTCTCTGTCCACAGCGCCTTCCCTTTCGTCTTCTTTCGCTCGCCAGCCCGTGCAGTCGCGCTTCCGTATGTAAGTTTGATAAAGGGTAAAAGAGTCATCTTCTCTATAAAAGAAAAGGAGGGCACCTTTACAGGAAAGGGATTTGAGAGTGTGGCGGGGGAGGTTTGGGAGGATGATGAAAGAAAGAGGGCTGAAGTGAGATGTGGAAGCTGACAGGACACAGGGATGACGAAGAAAAGGAAGGTTACGGTGAAGAGAAGAGAAAAACACAGCTGCTGTGAAGGATGTGGCCATAGAGGCCCAGTGAAGCAAAGGGGGAGGGCCAGGTGGTGGAAAAAAGCTGTAAAAGTTTATTGGCTTCAGTGGCTTTTACAGAGTTTCAGACAGAGGCCGCAGCAGGTGAAACGTACTTTCAAAGGTACTCGGAAAGTTATGTTGACGAGCGAACTGTCACAAAAATGAAACTCCCATCAGTCGGATGCACCGATTTACAGAGTCAGCAAGGAGCTTTAGCCGTCATCCTCGCTGAGACTTGGCACCATTTGTCAGACTTATTTATTTTAGAATCTGAGCGTGTGCATGCTTGTGTTCAGCAAATGCCTCTGAAATTTCTAGACCTGTCCCTTGAAAATCTTGCATATGAAAACCAGTCATTTAAAAAGTATGTTGCAATCTACATCTCATTTTTGATCACCCGCAGCTCTTCGTAAACTGGAGGCCTAATTAACCTTGATACTTTGAGACAGATTTTAAGCTTTGCTTCATAATAACGTTGCTATAATATTAGATTTAAAGAAAACTCAGAGCTAAAATCTTGAACCTAAACTTGTTACAAGCCGCATCAGCCTACAGACAAATCAGTCATCCACTGTGTGCTTCTGTGGAAGGAGCAAAAAAGCTCATCGAAGCACTGCAAATATGCTTACGTCTACTTACAACTAATATTTAACTTTAATAAATATGAAAAGGAGCTTGCTGCACTTTATAAATGAATTATAGATAATGCTGCATCAGTTTGCTGCAGTGGAGCCGGAACAAGATGCACACAGAGGCAACAGTGAGTGCAAAGTTTTTAATGGAGATCAATCAGTCGTCTAATTTGATGTTTTTATCCCCCCTCCAGAAAAAAAAAAAAAATAGTGATGCATGATACGAAAAATTTCAACTGATACATTAGCCGATAATTTTCTGCTTCTCATGGCTGATACCAACAGAAAAAGATGTAATGTTCATTCCTTGTGCAAAATTAGAAAATACTTTCACTGCAGATCCAACAGTTGAAAAGATGACATAATGTTGCACAGAGGGCTTTTGGACTGTCCTGATCCGATACCAGCATTGGATATTGAGCTGATATTTGTTAAACATGGATTGCTGATCCAGGAAATCCATTCCAGCTTTTCTTTCAAGAACTTCTTTCTGACTGGATCTTAGTTTATTTATTATTATGTTTAAGTTTAAAAATCATCATACCCACTGGTAAATGTTAAATGAATGAGTTTTTCCTCATACTTACTGTTGTGGACTTTAATTACCCTGGTAATTAACCACAACACAGGCATACCTAACATAAGCAAGAACAAAATCAATTATCAGCTTAGCATGCATAATTTTTACACAAATGTCGATATTGGGCATCAGTGTACCTATACACTATGAAAAAGGGTCCAAAGTAATAAAAAATTTTACAAATTTGTACCATTTCAACCCTAAGGGTACCTCCAGCATTGAAAAATGTGTGTAGCTTGTACAATAATGATAAATAGCAGTCCTTCTAAACACGAGTATAATTATAGTTATATTATGATTTTCATAATAATCATAGTAATTACATGTATAATTTTGTGTTTGGCCTAATAGTTATATAATAATTATTCATTTATGATTAGCATCTTTGATTGTTGTCATAATCTCTATTTTATTGACTTTTATTCATCATTTTTAATGGGCTCTATGCACAGCTCTGCTACTTCCTGAACTTAAGGTAGCTCCTTTGTTTCCTGTCTTTCATTACTGGATGAACTGATTAATCCAGGTGTGCCTGACCTCATTAACTGGCCAGACACACTTGGATTAATCAGTTTGTCCAGTAATGAGAGACAGGAAACAAAGGAGCCACCTTAAGTTCAGGAAGTAGTGGAGTCGTGCATAGAGCCCATTGGTTTAATTGTACTTTATTAACTCGTACAGCTTGATAAGGTACAAAAATCGACCAGGACCGAAGGGTACAGAAATGTCTTTCATAAAGGAACACCCCCAGCGACAAGCTTTGTACCCTTTTAAGTACAATTTGGTACCTCAATTTTTGAGTGTGTAGCGGAAGAAGAAAGAACTGTAATTATTTAACTTCCGGGGCTTCACTGTTTTCCAGCGGAGTTTGCCCCTTGGCGTGGACTTATGATGTTCCCATGCCCCATGGATTAAAAAAGAAGAAAAACAGGCACCAAACAGCGCCTGTTATATAATGGATAATTATATCTTCTTTTTTTTTTTTTTCCAGTTTTACTGTATTCCCTCATTTCAGGAAGCCTTTTAAGATCTAGCTAGGGACAACAGATGAAAACTAGCCTTTTGGCTAAATCTTTTTTCTTTAAGCCCTGCCCCCATCAAACACAATTTGAAAAAACAATATGAGATAATAAATAATATAAGATCTTTGAAAAATATCAGCTGATATTGATATTCACTTTTAAAGTCAATATCGGTCGATATCGATATTGGGCTGATAGTATTTGAATCACTACCAAATATCATACGTTCATGTTCATGCCCATCTTGTCCATGTTTCGTGTGTGCTGTGGAGGAACGTGCTGAGCTTTGCTTAAGCCCAGTCTGAGCTGGTGGGGTCTTACATTAGAGGGACATATAGAGATGATGGCATGGCAACAAGATGGATCGAAAGGATAAAAGAGGGACAGTCAAACCAAATCCTAGGATTTCCCTTAACAGCATGCTCTTATTGTCTACTCCCTCGACTGCCTACTACACTCCCCCATGCCCTTTCCTGCTGACCCATGCATCTTTTTCCCACCTGCATCTCTCACCCACTGCTGAACCTCCTGTTCAGTCTGTATCCTTTGAGGCATCTGCAAAGGGGGGGCCGATATTCAAATGGAGCATAGTCGCCCCGCAAGTTCCACACGGCAAAGGACAACGAAGATTAATGAGATGGAAATTTAAATGGAATGATGCGGTTCTGGGTGATGGAGGAAAGATTAGTTTCCGGAGCTGAATTCACACTCGCATGACTGCATTTCCTCACACACATGCACAGTCACCTTTAGTTTGTTTACCTGTCACGCTGCTAATTATATGTTGTTGGCTGCTTGTCAAAAATCAAGACTTCGTATCGTAATAATTTTTTAAAAAGGACGAGTGGCATTCATAGAGAGCCACCCGTATCCTGCAAGCATCATTTATACCTGCAGATTTCCCAAAAATAAGAACACAAATGTTTGGGGGGTTATGTGCAAAATCATCAAAAGCGCAATGAACGTGCAATTTCCACATTTCACATTGTGCACAGCTGCAGGGCATGCCACTGCAGGGAGAAAGATTAACTTAGTCCCTTTTTCTTTGTTTTGGATCAGCTGAAAACTCATTAACTTAAAGATACAACTTTCAGAAAGTAAAGCCTCGATTTCCCAGAAAAGTTAGGGAACCATGTCAAATGTAAATGAAACCAGAATGCAAAGATTTGCAAATCTCATAAACCTTTACCTTATTCCCAGTAGAGCATAAACATCATATTACATGTTGAAACTGAGACATTTTACCATTTCAGGGAAAATATGAGCTCATTTTAAATCTGATGGCAGCAACACAACTTTATGAAAAAGAAAAAGATGGAACAGGGGCACGAAAGGCAGGAAAACTAAGAACTGAAAGCGTTTGGTAACTAATTCAGTTTATTGGCAACAGATTAGTAACATGATGTCAATTTAACAAACTGCAATTAGAAATTATGGAATAATTTCAATGATAAATAATGATAAAGAAATTGAATTTTTTAGATAAAAATTAACTAAAATTATTAAATAATAAAAATAAATTTCCCTTCTGGGATTAATGAAGTGTTTTTTTTCATTTAATTTCCTTAAAATATTTTTTCAATGTGAAACTGCAAAGAAGATCCCACTAACCAGTCCTCAAGTGCTGCTAATCCTTCCCCCCCACCCAATTTTCTTTCCCTTCTAATTTTTTTTTTTTCAGGTTGGTGGAAAAAAGAGGTTTTAGAGCAAAATTCCCCCATCCGGACGTCTCTTCAAAATATTACTGCATCCATCACAGCAGAATGGCAGAAAACAGGAGAAGATTCCGGCTGCTGAGCTTGCTTGCCTGCAGTCCAGACCTTTCACCAATAGAAAACATTTAGAGCATCATGAAAGCAGAAATCCAGCAGCCGACCAACTGGTTTCCTCACTTCCCAGAAGAGGGGATGATGCACAATGCTAAACATCAGTGTTGTAGTGATAAGTTGCTGGTCTCAAATTCAAAATAAGCTATGGTTGCATGATGATTATCGGGCCGATAACAGGAAATTATTACGTCACTCCAATAATGCGATATCATGACGACTTGTCCCGATGACATATTGTTCTATAGAGATATTGCGATCGGGAAAAGAAAGCTGCTGCTTCACAGGACAGACCCCAAACTGCTTCCAAACCACTTTCCCTTCTTATTTTAGACACTAGGTACCCACTACGGTTGAAAATCCCACTTTTAAGCTTAAAATCTTTTTGGTTTTGTAAATAGTCATGATTAGGTATATATTAGGGGTGTAACAATACATCGATCTGTATCAATACATCAATAGAGATTGATGTATTGATCGTAAATTGATCCAAAAACCCAATATTAACCAGAAATCTGTATCAAACCCAATTTTATTATGAAAATGGATTTATTTTGAAAATCCTCTGACACATTTTCACAATAAATCCATGTTTAGAGTTGTGCAGTGGATGGATGTGACACAGGAAGATTGTAGTGCAAAGCTCACAGTTATAGTTGTCCTCAAAATTATTCATACCCTCCAGTTAAAGAAAAAGGCTGAATTCACAACAGTAATTCAAATAACAAGAAACTAATAATAAATAAAAATTTACAAAATTATAATTTAGTGAAATATAATGTTGAATTGTGGTTGGAAATAATAATGATGAAAAAAAAAAAAAACAAAGGCACATTAGAGCACCTTTCCCATGAACTTGGACTTCTACACCTGTCAACAGGTGCGGAAGTTTTTTTTGAACATTAGAGAAAACACCTGATTGCAGTGATTGCCTCAAAGTGTTGCTCAACAAAGTTTTAGCTTCAGAGCCTCGTCATGCTTTTTATCTTATTTTGTGTTTGTTTCTAATATTTCTTTCAAACTAAAATTCAAAATCGGTGTCAGGATTTTCATAGAATTTTTTTTTATTTATTGTAAAATTCATTTTATTTAACTGATAGCTTTTTTTTTTTCCTTCTCTAATTGGAGGGTATAAATCATTTTGAGGATGACAGTATGTTAAGAAGCAAAATCTTTATTACTTGCAATATTTTTTTTATGATTTTATATTGATCGGTGGGTCCTAAATTCAGTTGAATCGAAATCGTATCATGACTGAATTTGAGATCGGCAGACATGAAATACTTTATCTTCTGTATCGATAGAATATCGTATGGTGATCAAACCAGTGATTTACACCCGGAGTATGTGTGTGTCTAATCGGTTATCAGTTATTGGTATCAGTTTCTGGGTGCTGAAATTTATCTGTCAGTAGTTTCAGTTTTAAAAAATTATCGTACATCCCTAAAATCATGCATAAAATATATTGCATGAAAATATCTAAATCTTCACATTTGATCTTTATTTTATTGGGAATAAAATGTTTGATATTTGCATTAGTTGTACGGTTTTCCAGAGCATCCCAATTTTTTGGGAAGGGTATACTTAAGAAAATGAATGCTTCCAGCTTGGACAGGTTTTTGCAAATTTGCAGTCCCCTGCTTGTTTTTTGCATCATTTCTTTGAGGGGTTCTCGATCAGATCGTTTGCCTTAAAAAGTCCTTTTTTTTTACACTTGAATAGAGACATTAGGAAGCAGCAATCAAAGGAGGGGTTTGACATTCAGAAATGCCTGATTGTTTGAGCTGGAGGGGTGTTGGCATTTCTTTCGGGCATCTGGAATCAACCCCAAACCCATATTAACACTTCGCATCCTCCCCACAGGGCCCACCCACTCATCTCAGAGGGAGTTTACATGGTAGCGAATGAGGAGGAAGTGATGCAAACACAGCAGCGTTGAATTAAACAAATCACCATGTACAGTTTTCAGTTCTGTCATCAGACAGTCAGAGACGAGAAATGCTAGATCGGTGCCTCGCAGATCAGATTTGATGACTGATTTGATGTTTGGTAGATTGACATGCGAGCGTGCACTGCAGGCTAGCGTGCAGAGCAGCTGTGCAACAGCATCATCGCCGTCTTGTTTGCCGTGTAGTGTAATGTCACAACCATCAGTGTATGTCTTGTTTGTCAGCGAGATCAGATAAGATGGATATCCTGGAGTATGACCCAGATGTTTATCTTGGTGTCAGGGCTGAGTTATGTATCTCAGCGCAGGTTAAAATTGGCTGTGCTAAGTGGCTCCCTGGCTTGGTTTAAATGCTGCGGGGAGGAGGCTACAGTAGCGGGAGGGAGTTGCAGGACTGCAGTTAGATCATTTGCAAAAGCATGCCGTACGCTTTTGACTACATATATGTTTTATTCGACTTCTCATCTGGGATGATTGCATTAGTATTTGACCTGTTGTAACCCCGTTTCTGGGTCGGACTTCTCCTTTTCCCCCTTGAGAAATGACCATTTCTTGGGCCTGTTTTTGTCATCTTAAAGAGTTTTGACTGAGCTGGAAATTGTTGCTCCTGTGGGTCTGTACAGCCCTTTTATATTATATGCTATACAATTAAACTTGACTTCTTTGTGTATAACATTCATGAGTAGTCTTTTCTGTGGATTATGCTCGAGGAAAAACACAATTCCAGCCCTTATCATAGTTCCGGCCAACCCAAGCAGAAACTCCTATCTCCCTCTCTGCAATTACTTCATACACCATTTTTTTTTCTTTTTCTTTTTTTCTTTTTTTGCTTACAGCATGCGGTATTTTCCCTCCAGAAGCCTCCCTATCTTGTCTTTTTCCTTTTTCTTTATTCTGCATCCCTCAGTATCCCTCTTTGGTTTTGTTTTTCTTTGATTCTGACAGTGTTGCAGCCACCGAGTCTCCTGTGCAAGCCTCGTCCTGGCGCACTTCTATAAATACTTTCAGATGATCTTGGTCATCAATGTCTCCTCCTCTTCATCTATGCTATACAGGAAGCTTTATCTCTTATTACATGTATTATTGAATTGTGGATGAATAGCTGCAGTAAATCCTCCGTACATGCTGTACTGTTAGACATACAATCTGGAACAAATCCAAGTTGACAATAACATTACCTCTGCTTCTTTTTATGGCTGAATTATATACATTTTTAGAACATGAGATCAGTGTATTATGTTAAATTCTGCATGCATGCTTTAAGATAGCTTTGTTTATATCTGCAGTGTGCTTAGGAGAAATAGAAATGATGCCAACACAGTGCTGCAGACAAATTTGTTTCTATTTGGATTAAAAGCTCACTACTGTACAGTTTAGATATGTCTGACTGACCCTGTGGCCTCCTTTTGCCTTTCCTTGGTCATTTTCTCATCCCTGCCAGTGTGAATATACTGACTTTTGTTCTTGTCATAAATGGGACAATCGTAGCCATGTAGGGAACAAAAAGTACTCGACTTAAAATGAAAAAAAAAAACACTTAACACTGGTTTGTTGTTTTAAGATGATTTGCAATGGTTTGATCTGCAATTGGTGGTCTTAAAGGAGCCCTATTGTAAAAAATTACTTTTAAGAGCTGTTTTTTAACATGTTAGTGTGTTTTTTCCTCATTAAAAACTTAGTCATTTTTTCTTCATTCATGCATATTTGAGTAATATATATGAATATTCAAGCTAAGCTATAGTCCCCTTAAAGGCGGTACAGAAGATGTTGCAGGATTTGAGAAAGCAGAGACTGTTAGCGAGTTTTTGAATAATGCACCTGCGCAAGACCAACCCGCTTCAAAGCTCCCTCCCCCGACCACAGAAGAACGTGCACGAGCCACTCCGGTATTTAGCAGACAGCAGGTACAGATTCTCCATCACGTCACAAATGCAAGTAAATGGAATGTCGTTTTCTGGACGTCGCTAACTGCTAGCAGAATGATGTTAGCTACCTGCTGTAAACGTCTGACGAGTGTGCGCAGCTTCTGGGATGTAGTAGTACTCTCACCAATCATTCACTCTCATTGATCAGTCTCGCCTATTACCTGTTAAACGTCAATCACTCTTACTACAGTAATAAAAGTGATTGATTGGCGGTAGTTTTTTTCAGTCCCATTACTTTCACAGCTGATATATCGTAATATTTATATATTTAAAGCTTTTAATTATTCATAGCGTATGGGGTAGTGAACTAAATTTTACAAAATATTGCAAAAATTGTTGAAAGAAGCATCAGGACTAACTGATCACCGGTGTACGAAGTGTGGTGGCACCAATCACGAAGCGACAAATGTGCCTGCACAGCATCGTTTCTCTTTTTTCAAGAGAAACTCATGGAGAATCCTAACCTATCATTCTCTCTGAGGAAGAAACGAACAGCTTGCGGGAAGATTTTCTCAGAGATAAACAGCCGTCAGCTAACAGAAGTTTGCTCCAAAATTCAGAAGAAAAGCTTCTTTTTTTTTTTTAAAGCTCCAAACGACGGCATGTTGGAAAAATGCGGTTGTGTTCGGTGTGGGAGTTTGTTGTACTGGACAATGAATCGACTTGCCAAAAGTGGTTAGATTTTGTCTTCAGCAGCAGAAGAAAACCCTCAACTTTGGTTGTGAACTTCACTCCTGACAACCTCATGAATCTTGTGCAGAAAAGTGTTTTTTTTTCTCCAGGATTACTTATGAAACATGATGCAGTTCCCACCATAAACAGGGTTCTTGCAGGGTCTTAAAAAGTCTAAAAATGTCTAAAATTATAAAATTTAAATTTAAGGCCTTAAAATGTATAAAAAACAGACAAATTTTCATTCAAGGTCTTAAAATTTGATTTGGACTAGTATTCATTCTTTACTTTTATTCATTCCCGATAAGCGTTGGCCACATACTGTAGAATACGCTGATTAAAATGCTGCTATCAGAAGTTGATTCTGTCCGTCTTTCTAAAAGAATCGAAGAGCTACCGTCCGAGTATTGGTACATGATGATAAACTACAAATCCTGTGACAACTACTTGTTATTACAGTTTAAACTTTCTCTCTGTTTTTCTAATAAAAATCTCATCATGACTGCAGGATGCAGACAGATGTTAGTGTTATGTTGGGGAGGTTTATTTTGCTGAAGAAGGTACAGGCCTGATATCAGTTTTGGTACTGAATTGTTTCTCCTCTTTTAATGCAAGGACATTTTTAATTACTAAATTGATTTTTAAAAAGAGAGTTTTGAATTTCTTGACTTTTGAATTTGAATGTTTCTGGTATTGCATCATGTTGGTCTTAAATTTAGTTCATAAAGGTCTTAAAAGGTCTTAAATTTAACTTACTGAAACCTGCAAGAAGCCTGCATAAAAACGCCTCATGGACAGACTAGAGATGTAATGATATGAAAACTTCATATCACGGTTATTGTGACCAAAATGGTCATGGTTATCATTTTTATTGTGGTAATTATAGAAATACCCCCCAGCATCTTTAAAAATATCCAAAGTGGGTGTTAATGTCGACTTTGTTCCTTTTATTGGGGGGAAAATCTCAAGAGAACTGTCCAAGTGGGTGCCTTCGTTTCCTTTCCGTCATTTTTTCAAACATTGCAAACTGCTACTGCTCTTCCAGCCAATGAGCAGCATCACTAGGAGTTTTTCCAAAGTGCAGTAATCAGTCAAGGTTTTAAGGATAATTAAAATTTGAAACAGTATTACTAATCGGGGAATCGGATGCTTAAAACTAGTATTTAACACCAAATTAGTTTCTATGTGGAAGGGGAACATATTTAACTTGCATGCCTGTAGTTGGCTTTTGAAAGTTTGAAACGCATGATGCAGCTCCTTGAAAGAAGTTATCTTGTTCTCACAATTTGCACTGAAAGGAAAAATCAAAAATAAGTTTAACGTTCTTGGAGGTGTTGCAGGTTGAAATTTGTTTGTCTTCGGCTGAGTGTTTTTTCTATTAACTAAAGCAGCTAAGGTTTATCCTCATCTGGTACATGGTGTCCCAGATTCTCTCTGCACAAGCTCTGTTGTAGCCACAAGTTTTGTAATCACCAATAAAAAGGCGACTGTCCTTGGGGAAACATTAGATATTACTGCATAAAGGCCTTTTGCACAGTGTGTAGTACTCTAATCTAAGAAAAGCAAAATTTAATATCCAATCACACATTTATTCAACTACTTTATTCCCCACCCCAGCACATCAGGGCAAGAGTTCAGCTGCGTTTCCCCGAGCGAAAAGTCTCAAATGCTTGTTATATAAACGCACGACCATTCAGAGGAAGCTTGACGCAAAATGGGAAGAATGCAAACAAACCTTACGAGGACCAGGAGTTAAATTCAAAGCCTGGGATCATGTTGCAGTGAGACAGCCACGCTAACCACTGAGTCACCAGGATGCCCTAACAAATCAGATTTTTACTTCTCCGTCATGCATTTGTGAGTCGGCCGTGAGGCGGTATATCTGTCATGCCAGTAAAGCTCATTAAATTAAACCTGGAGTCATACAGGAAAGAAAGACCCTAGGAGAGAGCCGCAGCTTTATTAGCAATATGCTTCAGGCTTCAACTTACAGCCGAAACTATCATTGGGTTACTCTGCGTAAAACGGAGCTGTGACCTGCTTGTTGGTTTGTTTCGGGAAAATGAGGCAATTGAGCTTATTAATAGAAGAATCTGGATGGACACATTTATATATCCTGGAGTGTAAAGATTTGCACATGCTCATTTCTGCCTTTTACAGGGGTTGTACAGTCCACATGCTGCATTATAAACCACTAAATCCATGTCAAAAGTTTAAAAAAAAAGCATGTTAATTGCAGTGAGGTTACCAATAGAGGCTATTCATACACAATTGATGTGTGTCGTACCTTAACCAATGCATCCAAGATCTTCATACCCCAAGTTCATATATTCATATTTGCCTTTAACTGCAGGAAATCTGTTATGCATACATCTTTTCCCTCGCTTCTTCTATAACAATGCATTTTTTAGGATTTTAACGTGTACAAATTCTACAACGATACAGCACTCTACCTTTTTATTCCTCTTTCCCTCCTCTCTGCCCCGAGGCTTATCCAGTCCTACATGACCACTATAAAAAGAAATCCTCAAAGATCTACCAAAGTCGATGTCAGATGCATATTTCACTGCTGTTTAATAAAAATGAGTTCTTAGAAGTGCTTCGTATGCTCAGAGTTCATCCCATGACGACCAGTTATCCATTTGCTGCAGATTGTAATGAAGTTGGTTTTACTTGATGTGGCTTTTAATTTGTTTAATTTTTGGATTTTTCATTTCTCTTTTAGTTTTATGATACATAAATTATCTCCTCAGGCCTCATTTGGAAAAGACTACACAGGTTTCAAACTAAAAGACAGAAAAGTGTACACCTGGAATGGTTCGCCTGACTCTTCTCTTTATTAATCTCATTGAACATTAAATATAAGCACATGGGTGCAAAACTATTACCCCTAGTGGGATTCCTCCCAGAAATGAAGGGAAGAAGATCAGTGTGTTCATCACAGAGGTTGAAGCCATCATTCTTTGGATTTTTGTTCTGGAGATTAGTAAGAAATGGAAAATTGAGTGAGTCGCCCTGAAAGTTGATGCAGCTGGAAACTTCTTTCATCAATTTAATTGTCCACTTAATTTTCTTTCCTTACTGTACTTTTTTTTTTTTTCATAGTTTGGCTGCTCATGTGACTTAGTCTAGTGCGACTTGCATTATATTGCAACAAGTATTTGCTCACCTATCCAAATTATGGGAATCAGATGTTCCAGTCACTTCTCATCACCACGGGTGTATAAAATGAAGCACTTAGGCATGCAGACTGTTTTTACAAACATTTGTGAAAGAATGGGTCGCTCTCAGGAGCTCAGTGAATTCCAGCGTGGAACTGTGATAGGATGCCACCTGTGCAACAAAGCCAGTAGTGAAATTTCCTCGCTCCTGATTATTCCACAGTCAACAGTCAGCTTTATTATAAGAAAATGGAAGTGTTTGGCAACGACAGCAACTCAGCCACAAATTTGGTAGGCCACGTAAACTGACGGAGTGGGTCAGCGGATGCTGAAGCGCATAGTACAAAGAGGTGGCCAACTCTCTGCAGAGTCAGTCACTACAGACCTCCAAACTTGATGTGACCTTCAGCTCAAGAACAGTGTGCAGAGAGGTTCATGGAATGGGTTTCCATGGTGGAGCAGCTGCATCCATCCATACAGTACATCACCAAGCGCAATGCAAAGTATTGGATGCAGTGGTGTAAAGCAGCTGCCACTGGACTCTAGAGCAGTGGAGGTGTTCTCTGGAGTGACGAATCACACTTCATCTGGCAATCTAATGGATGAGTCTGGGATTGGTGGTTGCCAGGAGAACGGTACTTGTCTGACTGCATTGTGCCAAGTATGAAGTTTGGTGGGAGGGGGGATTATGGTGTATGGTTAATTTTTCAGGAGCTGGGCTTGCCTCCTTAGTTCCAGTGAAAGGAACTCTGAATGCTTCAGCATACCAAGACATTTTGGACAATTCCTTGCTGCCAACTTTGTGGGAACAGTTTGGAGCTGGACCCTTCCTCTTACCAACATGACTGTGCACCAGTTCACAAAGCAGGTCCATAAAGACATGGATGCAGAATCTGGTGTGGAGGAACTGGACTGGCCTCAACCCGATAGAACACCTTTGGGATGAATTAGAGTGGAGACTGAGAGCCAGGCCTTCTCGTCCAACATCGGTGTGCGACCTCACAAAAGCGCTTCTGGAAGAATGGTCAAACATTCCCATAAACACACTCATAAACCTTGTGGACAGCCCTCCCAGAAGAGTTGAAGCTGTTTTAGCTGCAAAGGGTGGACCAACATCATATTAAACCCTATGGATTATGAATGGGATGTCACTTGAGCTCATATGTGAGTCAAGGCAGGTGAATGAATATTTTGGCAATATAATGTATATATTAGAATATCTAAAATGTAACATTTTTAAGTGTTTTATATTGACTGACATGAGCCAAGAAATAAACAATACTGTCTAATGTCGAATGAGGACGCTCTCGCCTTGTGACAACTATATTCTGCTCCGAGGGCAAAGATCCCGAAACAACCTTATCTCAGCAAGAGGAGTTCATTTTGGACATCTGAAAACATGTTTTCCTTCTTAATTATACCATTTACAGGCATTAACTTCGGAATCGCAGTGATTGAGGAATTTTTAGCAGCAACAAATAGGATACGAAATATTAGAAAATTGCCCTATTTCAAATAAATAAATACGACTTATTGTCCAGTAAAACTTGTTTTTTTTTCTGCTTCATGGCACATATTTTGACTGATGTGAATTATGCTTTGGAAAATATGGTATTCAAAGCAAACGCTGTGCTTATATACCTATTCCTAAAGTATATTTTTAAAAAGTCTGATATGTTAATACCATAGCACCCAGAAGTGCTTCCATGTGCATTGTTTCTTCTCATATGTGAGCCCATATGTAAGCTTTACTTTTAAAAACTGCATTGCATCCAAATAATGCCACATGGGACCCTAAAAATGTCTAGATATTGTGGATGAAATGGCATTTACCTGCAGGAATAAAGTAACTAAACTGGGAAGAAATTTCTGGTGGCTTGTTTTGATTAAACCATAGATTAATCCTTAGATTAGATCATAGATCAGTACCTTGATTGGGAACATCATTATGTAGTCTTCTTTCGTCCCGTGTAAGTTGCTGCTGGCAGTTCACAGAAACCAGACAGAAGTTTGCAGCACGGTTCACTTATTTTAATAACTGCTCTGACCACACATTCTCTCATGTTCATTTTTATGCACTTCATTCTGCACACCAGGCCTCATAAAACCAAATGATGTTCCACCGATTTTGCACGTCTTGCTGTTCTTTTTATAAAGAGCTTTGCTGACCGTTGACTCAGACAATTTTGCTGTCTTTGGCTAGGTATTGAATGTCCGCGTAGTTCCAGGAATACGCCCGGGGGGGTGCAGGTGGCAGAACCCTTCAGCAACGAGGCCATGCTGTTCACCAAAGAGCTGGTGCTGCAGAGAGAGGTAAGAAAGGAAGCAGAACATTCTGCACTTCTATCACTTCCCATCATTTCACTTCTTCTTGGAAGCTGCTGCTGTTTGGATGTTTGGCTCTTGGAGCGATCATACTCCAGCTGTTTCTGCACTTTGATTTTGGTAGGCTTCAAGCCCGAGGGTATTTTGTTTAGAGACCTGGAAATTAATCTGTTATCCTTTTAACCAGGAGTGCCCAAGTCCAGTCCTCAAGAGCTACTATCCTGCACATTTTGGGTTGCACCCATTCTCCAACACACCTGAATCAAATAAATGGCTCATTACCAGGCTTCTGCAAAGCTGAATGTCGTGCACAAGGGAATTAGCCATTTGATTCAGGTGTGTTGGAGAGGGTATGCTCTAAAAATTGCAGAATAGTAGCTCTCGAGGACCGGACTCAGACACCCCTGCTTTGAAGGTACAGTGTGTACAAATGACTGAATTCTTGCGGTAAAGATTGGTACTTGCGGTAAAAATGCCAAGCCTACTATGAATGTACGATGGCCTTCGGTGGCCAAACATTTTCCACACAGAGGTTTTCATCTGTGAGTGGATCCAGTGGTCTCAGTCATAATGCAGTCATACACCTAACTACTTTTAAGTAAGGGATAATGTATAGAACGCAGGTCATTATCGGGAAATACTGACCGACAGGGCAAATGCAGACTGCTACTCGCAAAAAATAAAATTCTAAGAATTTTAAACATGACAGCTATTCTAGTTAAGCGATTACACATTGATTGAAACAAAGTTTTCATTTATATATTACATTTTTCTGCCATTGACCTTTGATTTTGTTACACACTGCACCTTTAAACAAGAGATTCAGTCACAGCTAATCTTTACCTTTTAAATGTGATTTTTCAGCTTTCATGTTGGATGAAAATTATTTGTCATTTTATGAACATTATCAGTTTTTAGAAAACTTGTTGAATCAAGTATAAAGAAAGTTCACCTTTTATTCCTCCCAAATGAAAAAAATACATGTTTTCGTCTTATTTTGGATGTCTAGTGAGTTTATCCCCTCTTACATAAACCTAATGTCAGTCTGTTATATTTTCAAGACGGTTTATACAAAGATGGGAGCAGTGACTTTAATAAGCTGATTAAATTGTTTACTCCCGGCGAACTTTTTTAAAGCATTTAAAGTAATGCATTTGTCCCCTGAGTGATGTCAAATCTCATCAAAAAATCAGACAAAAGTTTTATACAATAAAGTAAACACACACACACTTATACATAAATAAATGTTCACCATCCTAACACACCCCCCCTCACCCCCTGTTTGCTTATTCCCATTTTACAGAAAGCCCACCTGATAGTGGATCAGTGCTCCTGGGCTTTAGAAAACTCCATCCTCTGTGCGCCTGTTCATTCACATGCTAATAGGTTTTTATAAGAAGCAGTGAATGGACCAAAGCCATGATGGAACGAGCTATAATCCTGCCACCACTTATCCAGGCCACACACTCCCTCTTTTGCTCTTTTTTTGCTTTCCTTCTGCATCCCTATCTCAGCTTTAAAGGGCTTTTTGCAAAGGGTGGCTAACTTCACTGTCCTCTGGTGTTTGATTGTCATGGAAATGGAGCCTTGGCCAGTGTTGAAGGTACACTGATGTTAAAGTGTGTGTGTGTGTGTGTGTGTGGTGGGGTATATCTGGCAAACCAGCAATGTATTAGGCGATTTGATGCAGACAACACAGAATTAGCTGGAAAAGGATGTACAGTGTGTCATGTAAACAAGCCATGCTGTATCTCTTCAAGATCTGTGATATGAAATTAGATGGAATTTCATCATTGATGCTTTCACGCAAACATTTTCCTTCTATATTTGTTCCAGCATTCCTGACCAAAACAAGGTCAACAGTTAAAATCTAATGGGTGTGTTTGATTGAGTGTGTTTTTAAGATTTACTAAAAAGGACTAAAGCAGCACTGGGTTGGCCAGTTGTCCACGGTGACGTGACGTGGAGTGACATAGGGCCTTCTCCAGCTGTGGTGCAGTATTGTCTTGTGGTGTCTCTTGTATGAAAAGTGAAATGTTTCCTGTGCAGATAACTGCAGCTTGCTTGGTTGGTTATTTTTTAGCTTCCTTACAAACCCATGTATAGACTAAGAATCGTCGTCTTTCGATGTCCTGTGATGTCCTGTTGAGTTATGTGGTGATGTTCGAACTGTAAACACATTTTTTGCTGTTCCACTGTCAGACTTGGCTTTAAGAAACTATTTCCATACCACTGAAGGCCCATTTATGCTTGATGCAGAAGATGGATACACAGACGGACAGTTTTGATTGTGTCCTGCGTCGGTTACTTGCGTAATTTGGTGCATTTCCAGAAGTCTTGTGGATCCATCACTCGACGCAGGAGACAGAACAGTACCACCAGAATCTGTGGGGTCAGTGTATAGCTGTATCACAGACAATGTAATCAGCAAAAAGACAAAACAGGGAGCTTGAGAAGAAAGGCTGTGTGAGTGTGTCAGGTGAATTGGTTGTAAACAACTTTATATCAGAGCATTATCGCCACCGACCGGATTTGAAACTGACGTCAGGTCGCAAAAGTGAACTCAACACTGCTGACAAGTGGATGAACTGACTCAACAGCCATGGCAACTGGGGATGTAACGATATGCTGAACTCACGATTTGATTCACAATTTTAAACTCTTTGCAATTTTTCTCAACAAAATTAATTGTAATTAATAGTAAAATATTTTTTTTATTTTAACTGTTTGTCCTTAATGTCAAATTTTAACTGTCTGTTGTCTTACTAACAAAAATTAAAACAGAACAAAATAATAATACTGAAATGACAAATTCTTTGTCACTTGATATATAAACTTTTTTTTTTTTTTCCATCCAAAAACTGCGCCACCAACACAACAATGCAAGGCATTGAAGGAGGGTAATCCTGCTGCTCAGGACGTGGCTTTTTTTCACACTCAAGGTAAAAAGAGAGCCAGAGGAGGCTGCAGGTGGTGGGTTGAAACACTTGGTGAGGTTTTCATGACTCATCCAGAGACATCACTCTGGCCAATCAATGGCTCCTGAGTGCTGCTAGCAAACGGAAGACTTAAGAACAGCTTGATTGTGAGTTGGTTCCAGTGGAACGTTGGCTCTAGCTAAACTGATTCCCACAGTATGGAACCCAGTGCAGATCCATGTAATCCCATCACTTTAAAAATCTCCCGGAACACATTTGACCCTTTGTTTTAAAGGAGTCATCACCTGGAAATCCCACTTTTTCACGTTAAAACATGTGTATTGGAACAGGACCTCAGTTATGACGTGCCAGAAACTCCGGAAAATGAAAGTAACTTCGTCTTTGAGTGCGGGCGCTCTCTTCTCACCAGAACCGGCCACAAGCACGTGCTCTCCACAGTACGCGATTTGAATTTCTTTCTCCGAATGACGTGAGCTAGAGAGGCTGCTAGCTGCTAAGCTAGCCTCTTTAGCACCACCTGAAGTTTTCGGTGCTTTAACAGTATCTTTTGTGTAAGAGACCAGTAAACAGTGGTAGATGAACAGTGACAAGCTGCTAATGTAGCTACAGAAGCTAACACTGTTTGGTTAACTTCACGTCAGACGTCCGCTCCTTATATTCATCAGAGTCCAGCCCTTTTACTCTGGATCCTCTCCATCAGCCGCACCGTTACGTTTTTATCATGTATTTTCTCTGTTGGGACATCATTTCGTTCACTCGCTCTGTCCTGATAAAACTTTTGTTTTGGCTTTGACGTTTGCCTCGTGAACGCGCCTTACAGATGGGTCTAATTCTCGTGCGTATTCTCGCGACAAAAGTTGGGGATAAAAAGAGGTTAAAATGAGCTCACTAAATTTTCGTCCCACCCAACTAGAATTAGAAATTCATTTGAAGATAATTTAAGAAGGATTGTGTATGTAAAACACTAGGTTATGACACCTTTAAGCGTATTTCCATAAAGGACCACGACGTAGGGAAACTGTTATCTTCACAAAATCAGCAGATCACAGCATTTTCCTCCCTCCAAACTGATGTCTTAATATGACCAGCCCAGTTTTACCAGTTTTAACCAGTTGGTGTTCACAAACACCAACTGGTTAACGCCAGCTGGTCTTTCCAAATGCTGACTGTATTTTTACTGCAGGTCCAACTGGATTTCTACAAGCTGCTTCTAGTGAGATGTTTAAACCAGATAAACTTAACAGAAACGCTGCTGAAAATTTTTTAATGGCTGTTTGTTTTTCTCCCAATGGTTGCTAAAGCTAAACTGATCATCTTTAAAACATCGTGGAGTTAATCTATACGTCTGATTGGCCTCCTTAACCCTTCCCCCAGCCGGTGATCCGAGCCTTTCTTTGCTCTGGTTTGCGTTTCTGCTTTTGTCTTTGCCTTTTTTTAATCTAGTTTAAAAGTAATATTCGAGCAATTGAGAATAATTTGACGTACTGTGCAGCCCCTTGTCTTTCCTGTATGGGTGCAGATTCAATTAATTATCAGGCACACAACCTCCTCTATCCACACACACACACACACCGCCTCACACTCTCTCTTCCTGGCCAGTCAACTGTGGTGTCAGCAAGTTTTTCACAGGTAGGTGGGAGTTAGCAGGCATGACCGAGCCATATAATGAGTCTCTGGCTCAGATGGAGGCTGGTTGGCTGTGCCGACTACTGCTTGGACTAATATGGATACAAACACTCTGAACATTCAGGGAGATAAAGACACAGTTAAACATTGACACATATTAGTTTGATTCTTTTTTCCCTGTTAGAAAAGGATTAGAAGGAAAAACGTGGTTGCAAAGGGGCAGAAAGTAAGAGCTGAAAGAGTTGCAGGACAGGATTGATTGAAACGGGAGAAAGTTGCTTGAGACGGGGCCAGACTGAAGAGGTGAGAGGAAGTGCAGGAGCTCTAATGAGACCTGTTAGCAGCAGCAGAGGGGAAGAGAGGATGAAAGATGGAGGAAAGAACCGCTTCATGTCGCCAATCCATCTCTCCAGCTCTCCGTCTTTCACCAGCATAACTGAAAACGTGTCATTAAGGTGTGTCGCACTCCAACATGAATATGGATTTTTTTTAAAACTTCATTAGCGTGCGGTTCTGCCACAGCTTCACCTCTGAATAGCTTCTGATTGCAGGAAGCTTTTAAAGACGTTCCTCGGGTGGCTCCAGGGGAATAACATTTGATTTGTGTTTTGTTGGTTGAATCATTTGCATTTTTTAAAAATATTTTCCTCGCCAGCACACCTCAATGTGATTTTGAGCGCTTTGTTGAGTAGATGACATGTTGACTCAGTGATCTGAATGTTGAAATGTTCTCTTCTTGTATCCTATGATGAGTTTGGGTGCTAGCATGAGCGCATCTCCTCTGGTCTCATTTTGCTGTGTTTTTATTCTTTCCTCTCACGTTTTGTCCACTTTTAAAAAATCTATAAGTGATGTGCGATTAAAGAAAAAAAAAATCCACCGATACCAGTAAGCAATAATTTTCTGCTTTTCATGGCGGATACCGATAACCGATGAGTTCATATTTTAAAATTTAATATAGTCTTTCTATAATCTGCAGTTAGTGCTCTGGATGCAGCGTGATATTTAAGTATCTGTGCCTAATCTAGAGCAGAAAAAAAAAGGATAGGCAGTTTACATGTTTTTTTATTTCAAGTAATCACACAAAAATGTGGTCATGTTGTTCCCATGCCCCCTTTCTTTTAAAACAGCTTTCCATGGGTTGGCTAATTTTGTTGACAACCATTTCATTTATTGTTTGAAATTTCAGTTTTCCTCATTTCAAGGAGCCATTTAAGGGTTAGGAACAACAGATGAAAAAAAAATAGCCTTTTGACTATATCTAGCATATTTTAAAGTTTTTCTTTGTTTTTTATATGCTCTGGCCCTATCAAAAAATAAATAAAATGAGAAAAAACATCGAGTCCATATCGGACCGATTTCAAGTTCAGTTTGTTTATAAAGCACAACAACATCCTTTTAGAGCCTTGGGTGCTGTATCACCCAACAAAAAGATTGGATACTTGAAAACACGACACAGTAAAAGATATATATATATATATATATATATATATATATATATATATATATATATATATATATATATACACACATATACATACACACATATATATATATATATATATATATATATATATATGTGTGTGTATATATATATGTGTGTATAACATATATGTGTGTATATATATATGTGTGTATATATATATATATATATATATATATATATTGGAATTTTGGCCGGTATCCGATATGCCGATATTTTTAAAACTTGTGGTTGATTACCGATATCGACACCGGTATTAAAGCTGAAATAAAAATGTAATAATCATTGTGCAAAATTGGAAAAATACCTCAACTAAGGCCGATATAGGCTGATACCAATAGGGGGCCGATTATATCGTGCATCCCTTGTGTGTGTGTGTGTGTATGTGTGTGTATATTTGTATATATATATATATATATATATATATATATATATATATTATATGTATATGACATGAAATACAGTAGTCATGATAAAAATGCCGTAATTATCGATTCACAATATCCGTATTCAATTTTAAAGCCAATATCGGCTGATGCTAATATCAGACCGATTCGTGCATCACTTATATCTTTTCCCCTTCATCTGAATTTCCAGTCTATGCGGCTGCCGCCTCAATTTCTCTCGAAGTAAACACACATTAACGTGGCATCCAGTGAGAGGAGAGGCCCTGGTTTCTGCAGCACCCTGATGATTCTGTGCTTTTTACAGATTCCTTTCACTTTCAGACTCCCTCTTTTGGAAAATCACTTCTCTGTTTATCGGCTCTGTCTTCCCATCCCCCCCCCCCACCCCACCCCTCCTCGCTCCCTCTGTGTAGTGTTAATCTCTGACAGACACTGCTCCCGTTCCCAGCATGCAACCAAAACAGCAGCGCCGAATTCTGAGGGAAAAAGAGAACACATCGGTAAACACCACTCCCCAGACATTTCCCTTTTCTGATGTCTTCCATTTAATTTCCTTCACCTCCCACCTTCCATTGACAAAAAAAGAAAGAAAAACATCCAATCACGGTCTCAGTCACTGAGCCTCTCTGTTGATTTTCCTCCTGCTTTTGGGTGGCAACTTGAGAAGCACTGCTTAGCCAGGAGGGAAACGAAGAGAGGAGTTTTTACCGCATTGACGTGTTCAACTGGAATGAGTCAGAAGTCTTAATAAAAGAGATGTTACTGAAGCAATATTTAAAACAGTTGCCAGCACCTCATTAGGGAACTGCACACCTAATGAGTGTCATTCCAGCTGAGATCTCTGTGTGATACTGGCTTCCTCCTGGAAAGTTTGGGGCTTTAAAAATAATTTTAAAGAAAGATTAAAAGGGTCTAATTGTTGCTCTAAGGATTTAACTGTTTCTTTAATATAATTCAGCATTGGTTTTATAGGTTGCATATGTTTAAAAAAAAGTCATAATTATTCATACCCTCCCATTAAAGATTGAAAGAAATCAGCTGTCATTGAAATATGTTAAAAATTAACTAAAGTAACAATACATAAGAATTTTATGAAAATCATGATATTGATTTTGAACTGTGGTTCAACAGAAATATTAAACAAAAAATAAAACGAGTAAACAAGCATGATGGGGCTCTGAAGCTAAAATTTTTATTGAGCAACACTTTGCAGTGATTGCCTCAATCAGGTGCTCTCTGTAACGTCCAATCAGGCTTCTGCACCTGTCAACTGATTTTTTTTTTGGTCCACAAGCAAGGTGCTTTAAGTTTCTTGTTTTAATTACTGTTGTGAATTTAGCCTTTTCTTTAACTGGACAGTATGAAAAATTTGGAGGACGCCTGTACACTAAAGAACTAAGGAGAATTGAAAGGGGGAATTTTTTGAGAAGCTAAGTGGACTGTAATCTGTGCCTTACTGTTTCAGTTTTATTGACCTCATTCAGCCTGGGTGGTCTCTCATAGTCTGCACTGCCCAAACTGCCTACTCATTCTTTTATTATCACTTTGCACAGAGAAATAAAGAAAAAACCCACAAAGGCAGCCTGATGATAAAGCCAATGTGCTGACTCATTCTTTACAGTTTCACGTCCTTCTCTTTTTTTACTTGTTGATGCTACAGGTTGACTAGCCTAACATCACTTCAGCCTTTTTAGAATTAGATTTTTTTTTTTTTTTTTTTAAGTAAATAAACCTGTTTTCAGGTATTAAGGCTTAAATTTGCCTTAACCTGAAACATCATGGAATAAAAGCTCCACTTTACGCTTTCAAGTCATTTCAAGTAGATGGATGATTTACTTTGCAGTTTATTTTAGCTTCAGTGGAGGAAAGGGAAAGAAACAGACAATAACTTACCATTACATCTGTGGCGTTCCCTTGCCATCCTGTCCCCCACCTTGAGATGAAAACCAAATGCACCAGGTTGCCATTGGTGGGGGTTGGAAGAGGCTGCCTTCAGACCTGCAGGAGGCTGCGTTTTGGAGCATCGATGAGTCACTGAGCCAGTGTGGCATCGCAGATGCCTCGCTAATGCCTGCCTCCTGATCTCTCTGCCTTAATAACTGTTCTTGGTGAGCATTTTAATTAAATGCTAATAAACCCAATACCTTTGTGGAATCAAGAGGATTTTGCCTTCTGAATGTGTGTGGTAATCCTTATTAAACCACTGCCACAAGTATAAATAGCCACACTGTGGCAATTGGATAATTGAAGTGTTACATGTCTGTTCTTTGCCTGCACATCGGTGGTCATCGCAGATCAGATTGGCGCGTTTAGCTTTCTTCATAAAGGCAGAAATGTCTTTCATGGATTTGACCCTCTTTTTTGGCTTGAGGGAAGCATCAGATCTTTTTTTCCTCTCGCACTTCTTCCATGCTTTCGCATTGATTTCAGATCAAGCCTGAATTATTTTGGCATGAGGGCGATTACACAAGTGCTGGGTTCCACAGTCTTTGACCACGTCACTTCATTTCTACTTCATCCTTGGCCCGTTTTCCCCCAGCTTTGGTTTTGTATCTTCTCAACTTGTTTTTCCCATCACGTACTCCACCACACACACACATTCATGTGTGTTTTTGTATGTTTGCGAGTGTTTGAAAGAGACGGAGAATGAGTAGACATAATGAATAATGCATGGTGTGGTTTCCTGGTCAGAGAGACAGACGGTGGAGACTGAACTAGCCCCTCCGGTTTCCCTTTTTTACCCCCTTCACCCGATCACGTTGTGTAGTTAAACAAACCACGAGTGCAGAAGACTGCTCCTTATCCAGATCACTGCTGCTTTACAGCTATAGTCCAGATCTGTCTGCATCCATTCATAAGTGCAGCATGAGGCAAACATCAAGACGAGTTTGGATTTTATCCATTCAGGCAGAATGGAATGCTTTTCACCATCATATGCAAGCTTGATGCCAAAAATGGTTACAAACAAATATGCTTTATCATATAATAGTAATATGTAGTGATCGACCGATACAGATTTTTTTTTAAGGGCTGATAACAATATTTTCTCATCAGCCTCAGCAAGTGATCGATACAATCTGCCAATATTTGGGGCTGGCACTGCATTAGACTCCCAAATAAAAGGATACAATGAAAAGTAATTTTACACCTCTTAATATTTAAAAAAAGAACAAAGCACTTCAAACAAATATATAAAAAAGAGAGCGCACTTGTAAACAAATATTAAATAGAAACATTAAACTCGTAATGTTTTAATTAGGCATGTCCGATATTATCAGCCTACTGATATTATCGGCCGATTTTGGTTATCATATTGATATATTTATATCCGTTTTTATTTTTTGGACTGATAGTTTTAAAGACGAAATCTCGTGAGATTTTGTTGCTCGTTAACTAGATCTTGCAAGATCTTGTTCCATTAGCAGCGGTCCAGCATGTAGAAAGGTCCCTGTTGTTCTGGACTTCATATCCCAGCATTCCTTTCAGTGTCATGTAACTACGGTGCAGCTGCTGCTGCTACAGACTGACTTGCTTTGAAGCTGCTAATAACATGCCTGGTTTCAAGTTGTTGGTTAAGTTACCAAGTTGTCAGAAACATTGGAATTAGCCACATGTTGGTTAATACATGCTAGTATCTGATATATTGAAATCCTCCGGCTGAGTTAAGGCTATTTTGGGGTCTTTGCTCTCAGAGCAAAATATAGTTCTCTCAAAATATCAGATACAACCTCACAGTTGTCTGCACATATCGGTATTGGTCGATATCGAAATTTAAGAGTTAGATATTATCGGGTATCAGTAAAAAAGCCAATATTGAACATCCCTCATACAAATTTATGTGTATATATTAGGGCAGGGTATTGTTGGAAAAACTCATGATTCAATTCATTTTCGGTTCTTTGGGTTGCGATTCGATTTTGATTCAATATTGGTTTAAATGCTTCGATATCAATTCAGTAAGAAGTAGAAATGCTGGAGATTTTTTAATATATCATGCCCATGTGAACATATGGGGTATGTCACCTTATATTTTGGGGAAATAAAACATTGGAAATAAAAGATGGGCCTTCGTTCATGCAATGTAAATAACGCACAGCTCCCCTCATTGGTCAGGAAGTGAATCAATTCAGAGGATTTGTCGGTTTAATATTGAATTGCACAGGGAAGTATTGCAATGGATCGTTGAATCAATATTTTATCCACCCCTAGTGTCTGTGTGTGTGTGTCTATATCTGTGTGTGTGTGTGTGTGTGTGTATATATATATATATATATATATATATATATATATCTGTAGTCTGTAAATTATACCGAATGGGGGGTATTGGCCAACAAACCAGACATATCCCGATACCAACAAAAAACGCAAATATTGGCCTAATGTACTGGCCGGCCGATGTTTCGGTCTGTCCTTTATAATATGTGACCAAACGGGAATGTTAATGATTACACTTGAGTAGCAACAGTAAAATCAGTCCTCAGTGGCAGATATTAAAACTGGTAAATCTGCTGCACAGCTGTCAATTGAGCCTCCTAGACAGTCCCACTCCAATTGGTTTAATGTTGAAACAAACCTGAGAGGTGCTCAAAGGTACTCTGAGTGTTTCAATTATGCACCTTTCTCTCTACGATCCATTTATCCATCCATCCTCTTTTGAATCCGTCATGGCTGCATGTCACCATCGAGCTGTAATTGCGGCCATGTTAATGCTGCAGGAATAAAACAGCAGCTGCAGGACAAGTGGCAAGTTTGCAATTTAAGTAGAGGCTTTATATGTAATTTAAAGGCTGACCTTGAAAGCCACATTAGGAGCGTAATGCCATTAACGGCCGTCGCGGTTGAGTACTTGACCACACATTTGGACTAACTGGTGTTGTAGGTGGAGTTGGTCCTGTTTGGCCGTGCAGCAGTTTGAACCTTCAGGCAGTTTTGTATCGGTTTCACCGTTGGGTGGCTTTGCTCCTTGAAGGTAGTGAATTATAGCCTGAAGGTGAAATGAGTGGCCCACATAAACGCATTCACACCATCGCAGTGACGGAGAGATAGATGGGCCTGAATGGAGATGGAGAGATGAGAGGAAGGGAGAGACCTGCCCACTGCTTTATCGCCACAATTCTTTTTACGAGAGCGACCTTGTGTTTGAAGCATGCACGTGCGTGTGTATGTGAGAGACGAGATTGCAACTTCAACGTCCATCCGATAAGCATAACCTGCAAACAAGGCAAAGATACAGGCACACACTGTACTTTGAGGCCCACTGTATCCTCTTTAGCCTTTTTTCTCTACATGAAGGGCACTGCAGTATTTTTCCACGTCAGTGAAAGTAGTTTAATTCTCTTCATGCACTTGCACTTTGCTGTCTCATAGTGCACTTTTTTGTGGTGATCCCTCTTTGCAGCTTTTCTTTCTTTTGCATCCCACTTTTTATTCCACTTTGCATCTAAGATTTTTTTTTTTTTTTTTATCCTAGAACTATTGTAAAGTTGCATTCTTCACTTTGCTTTCGGGAGTTTTCAAGCATATCTGGAGAATACTCTAGGAATGTTGCCATGAAAGACTTTATTAACTCGTAGGAATAATAATGTAACCAATTTACTTGGTGGTTTAATGTGGTCTGGAGTGCATTTAAACTCAAATATGGCTGCTTGCTTGTCATTCCTTTGTAGAAAAGACAATGTGAGGGGAAAACATTTCTCGATTGGTCAGTGATTCATAAACGGTCACTTCTTGGTAAATGGATGAGGCAGAGTGCATCATAAATGAGAAGTAGATGGCTAACAACAGTTTTTGGTGCGGAAAATCTGTTTTGTCTTGACTGAGTGAAAAGAGAACTACATGAGACTTTCTTCTTCCCCAAACACACAAATTCAGGCCATTTCCACATGGAGAGCAGTTTAGCTGAGTCTGCTGAAGTGTTATTTGGATGTTTTGCCCACATGGAGCTGGCATTCTGGAGCCTGAAAACGATCTTGTTTGAAACCAGGTCCCAAAGTGGATAAATCTAAAAACACTGACATTTTGTGATAGTGGTGGGAATGTTGAATAAAAAAAAATGAATTGGGATTTTTCTTTAGAGAAAATTTTTTTTTTTAATGTATTTTTGGTCAAATAAAAATGCTTGATTTTAGTGTATATATGCGCGTTGGGGCAGAGAGGTTCTAGGAATGCAGTTCGTATAACTATCCATCTCGAGTTTAGTTATAAGAACTACCCTTTCCCATCAGTTTGCGTTCGCCTATGGAAGACCTTGACAGGGACCATGTGTGACGCAATCGTCTGCAACAGTGACAAATTTATTCCCCAGCAGATCTAATACAAAACTGAGGTTTCTCATCTCTTCTATTCAAAGCTATTATAAAAGCTAGCTTAACAGCTTTCCATCTTCACAGTCATTTGTATTATGTAATGGAACAGCCCCCCGTTGGAAAGGTGGCCTACCAACGTCTTGTTTACCTTTCATTGAAGTGCGCCCCAACACTTTAGTGCAGGGGTGGGGAACCTTGGCCCTCATGCAGGTCTTCCACTTGTCCTTGCTCCTACACACCTGATTCAAATCAATGAGTCTCTGTGCAGAACTTGATTGGCTGTCAGATGCATTTGATTTGAATCAGGTGTGCTGGAGTGGGGAGAAATGGAGACCCTGAAGGGACACCGGCCCTTGAGGACCAGGGTTCCCCACCGCTGCTTTAGTGAACGGACCCAGGTTCGTCCACTAAAGTGCCTGGGTGGCAGGCAGAGATTGTACTGACACATTTCACAACTATTTTTGGGTTTTCCACTTCTTTTATTCAAAGCTATTATAAAAGTTAACTTACCAGCTTTCCCTCATCATGGTCATATGTATCACGTGGCATCTTGTCAACCTTTTGTTAAAGTGCGCCCATACACTTAAGTGGACGGACCTCGGTCCAAGCGCAGATTCTACTGCCAAACTTTGTAGCTGTATTTGGATCATTAAATTAGTATGAAAATAATTGCTTTTGGACATTTCAAAATTATCGATTTGGGATGTGTACCATTGTGATGCATTGATTTAATAATAAATCGGTACATCCCTATTGTAATAGTTCTTGTTGTTACAATCTTGGTAAACAGTTGTAACAGCTGTGAGACTTTTTAAATATGGCAGGGCTGGAAGAACCAGAGAACACAAAGGGCACAGCTTGCCAGTTCTACCAATCACCAACCATCTACAAATTTCAGTTCCTTTGGAACCCCAAAAAGACCTTCCCTCAGAGTAGGAGCTAAAAAGGTTATAGGAACTGAGGGCCGAGGTCCCCAGTTCCTATATGTCCGAATGCACAAAAAAATGGCCTGGTTCCTGAAAAGTTTATAGGAACTCCAAAAGGTTCCTACAGTCCGAAATGTTTACAAGTTGGGTGTGAAAAAAATTCCCGTATTTCTCTAGCAGAGGGCAAATTGTTTTTCTTCAACTGTCTACTAACGTGACGCTATATAAAAAGAATAAAAAATAGTAAAACTTAAACATAAGGCGGATAATGGCAGACAACCTGGTGTGGTGGTAAAGAAACTAAACTAAAAATCAGCAAAATTGAAGAATCGCTATTTAAATTGAATCGACACCCAAAAGATTAAGAATCGAACTGGGAGAAAAGCATATCATCCCAGCCCGAGTTTGACGTTTACGGTCCATACGCATCTTTCCTGAACCGATGACAGCTTCAAAATTCCCTTTACCTGCATGTGCAGCTGCTGAAATAATGGTGGTAGCCATGTTTACATGGACACAAGTATTTAGATATAAAGTCTGATTGGCGTAAAATGTTTCATGTAAACATGATTCTGAAGATTCTGCTGATTGAGTCGTGTATTATCCCGACTGTTGTTCCAATGGCCGTGCCTGAAAATGCATTTTTCCAAATCTGATTTGAAATGATCTTTACTCTGCATGCCTGTAAGATTAATCATACATAAATAAAACATAATCCTGTACTTTAGGTTCCTGCTAGTAGAAGACATGTTGACCTTAACTTACCTGGTTGCTATGTGATACAAATAACTGCTTGAGATTTTAACAGAACGTAACATTTTCAAAGGGGGGAAACTGAAATCCATAAGCAATATATGCACAGATGCAGCTAGTGATGCACGATATGGAAAATTTCAGTTGATACCAATAACCGATAATTTTCTGCTTCTTATGGAAAAATATTTCTGCTGCAGATCCAGTAGTTGCCGGAGGTGATATTGTTCCACAGTGGGCATGGCCTTATGATGTTTCTATATTTCTGTATTTCCTCATGTCAGGATGCCTTTTAAAATCTGGTTAGGGACAACAAATGAAAATTAGACTTGGTCCTTTTTTTTCTTATATGCTCTCTCCATTTCAATTAAAACAGAATTAAAAAAAAAAAATCAACCAATATCAATATTTACTTTTAAAGCCAGATTATCAGCCAATACTGATAATCTGGCTGATAATATTGTGCATGACTACATGCAGCAGTTTGATGAAATCAGTCTCTTCTTCATATGCTATGTCCAGAAAGTCGGTTAGTTATCCATGTTAATTTTTTCTCTTCAAGCATGTGATGCAAGTAAACGCACCATAATCAGAATAACTTTTTCAGGGTCCATGTAAGCAATACACTCTGAACATAATTCTAACCTGATTGAACTATTGACCACAATGTGACTTTTACCGTAAAAATCTGCTTTTATATACATGAGCCTGCAGTGTTATCAGTTGTGTAGAAGCACAAATATTTTGAAATGAATCCTATGGAGTAAAATGTTTTAAAAAATGAAATTTGTCCAGTCTCCATGTGGATGTAGCCCCTGTCTGCTTATTTAGCTTAAAAATAAGAGTGTATATGGTCTTGATATCGCTCCCCTCCTCTGTCTTCCGGTAACACTGCCATACCTGTTGCTTTAGGGAAAATAACCAAGTAGACGTGAATAGTGAAGGCAGCCAGCAGCTGTGTTAATAAGATGATGTAATTGCAGGTCTGATTGTCGAACATCTTCTCATCTGTGCCCTTTTGGCCCTTATTTAAACCTCTGCCTGTCTTAGTCAAATACAGAACATTCTCTGTGTGTATGTGTGCAGTGGTTTCAGTTTGAAGACTTAATTCCACCAGTCTGTAAAAGTTGGAGATGGCAAATAAAGGGATGAGATAATGGGAGGAGATGGACTAAGTTTATTTGTCCCACTCAGAATTTGGATGTACTTAGGATATTATTGACCGGAGAGATGAATGAGGCTGCTGTGGTAGGGCAGACATGTTGGCTCTCTAAAAGTCATTTTCAATGTATTAATAAATCTGATATGAACATGCTTCATAACAAAAATGACATTTTTCTTTCTTGGATAATTGTATTTTAGCCATAAAAATATCAAAGGCAAGTCCAAAGAGATAATTGCAGGGTCAAGCGATGGGCACGTTTGGAAACGCCTCTGCTTTATGTGAGGATTTTTTTTCTTGTTAATCCTTCTGCGGTCGTCCGATTCTCCTGCGTCTCCTGTTCTGCCTCATGAAGCAGCTTCACTTTTACTGCTTATTTCTTAATTTGCCGCCATTGTTATTCACTTAATTAGCATTTTATGTTCCTCACTAAATAAATGTCCGCGTTTCCACACGCGGGCTTCCATTCTCCACCCGTCTCACGGTTGCCTTCGGTTATCCCGACGTGCCCTTTAATAAATTTTGCCTGCTTGTTGCTTTCATTTATCCTTTTTTCTTTTCTTTTTTTACTTGAAAAGTGAGACTGAGAAACACAAATACCCACAGCATCCTGCTGCTCACTTATGTGATGCTCTAAACAGACATGCTCTAACTTAGGGCCGTGTGACTAGCGTTTATTCACATTCATCTTAAAAAATCTCCGTCTGCTGGGAGAACATCAGAGTTTTATCTCCTCGCCGGATTTCCTCTGTTGCATTCTGCTCTGGACGGCGTGCTCGCCGTGGAGACGGTAAATACTCCGTGTCCTTCACCATGTGTCATTTGAATCTGATGAGCCAACCCGAGGAAATGGCTCCAGGCCTGTATGATTTATTTACGCTTAGATTGAGCCTTTTCTGTTGATGACTATGACACGGAAACGCAACATGCTGACAGTTTTGACAGACAGATGCACATTCATCTCCCTCTGCACCCCCCTGCCTCCCTCCCATATACATTCATCAAATACATCGACTGCAGTGGTGTATTGTTGCTTCACAGTCAGCATCAGCAATCATACAAGGGGTATTTAAGACAAAGCAGCAAGGACAGACAGACATGGGCCCTTCCGTGCTAATAGTTCCCTTGACAACGCAGCAGTTACCACACATCGATGTCTTGGTTGAAGGGTTAAATCGTACGATGGTCACATTTTAGCTTTGTGATTAAAGTCAGCCGTCATAACGAGGTTGTCTCTGGGCCTTTTCTAGTTGCTCCTTTTCTGCACAATTTGATTGAAGACCCCAACACAAACACACGCACTGCTGTTGATCCCAATTCGGTGGCTTCCCTGCATCGTCTTCTATGTGTTTCACATCAGTCTGCTGTCACTCGCTCACTTATTGAGTTGTCAATGCCTGGCCTCTGCTGCACAGAGGGCAAACCTGCCTCGTCCTCCCATCTCCTGTTGTCTGGTTACTCTCCACCCGCCTGGCTTTTTTTTTTTTTTTTTTTTTTTGTGCACACATGTGTGTAGCTGTAACGATAAGGAATACACTGAATAAATAAGCACCAAATAAAGGCTAAAAAGTGGCAAGATTTGAGGCGGTAATCCTCCTGCAGCTTACCCCAGCATAACGTTCTCGCACCTGCACTCTTATCCCCATCTCAGCATCTCCTTCCATCTACCTCTCCTCTCATTCCATTTCTTTATATCCCTTAACAACAAGAGAGGCTATCTCAGTAGCTGTGTCAGCGATCGGCATCTCTTCGCTCTCCCCCCTCCCTTTCTCTCTTCCTTTTTCTACGTTTCCCAGAGGACAGTTGGGGGCATAAAGGGAAGAACAAGCCTCGCAAAATCTATTCAGAAAAATTAACAGGGATTGGGCTCTTGGCTTTGAATTTGGACAGATAAAGCTAATGGCAAAAGTGGGTGACAGGCTAGAAGCTGTGTGTGTGTGTGTGTGTGCGGGAATGGCTTCAATTGAGGCCCGCTATAGAAATGTAGTTTCTTTAAACCCCGTGCTAGCTTATTCTCTCTGAATGTGTCAGTGTTTGTAGGGGAACTTCCAAGAAAGGCTCGCCAGAGAGCTGCAGTTCCTTGAAATGCGTTTGCTCCCAGTTGTTTTCATTAGATCAGTCCTACTGGCCTGAAAATCAGCACTGCATAATCTTTATTCACACGTTGGTCTAATTAAGTGTGCTCAATAGGGATGGACATAATTAAGGCTTTATTGATACTACGACTCTTAACGATACTACCTATTGATCTGATACTTTATCATTACCCTTATCTGTACTTTTCTTATAAGAATTAAGGATGATCCGATCATCTAGATCGGTATCGGGACGTCATGCCGCTACACAGAGGAGCTGTTGCCATAGTTTTCATGTGCCTGTGTTTTTTGTAATATGATCAAAAAGGTGCAGAGCTGTAGTCATACCTGCTGTGTGGCTAAAACAGCTGAGTGCCACAGCAGTTATGTACAACTTCAGCTCTGGTAACAAATTTTCATTCTTTCAGAATAGCTGTTGAACATTCTTTAGATGTCATATCAAGCAAATTATATCCATGTATTAACAACTTTTAGAGTGACCAAAAAAAATCTGATCGATCCTCAAGATCCAAGTGGACCATCGGACTCTGCTCCGGCCCTGGGGCCATTTTGATACTGGGTTTCAGTACCCATTCCTAGTGCTTAATCCTAGTGGCTGATACAATTTGTTACTTGATTTGCAGTGAGGTAGAGGTCAGAAGTCAGAGATTAAAGAGGCAAAACATGCAGCCAAAGTCCTGACCCTTTTATGATAAGGGTAAATATTACATCATAGAAATAGAAAACCAATTAGAGAAGAACTTTGTATTCACTCTAATATTGGTACACGAACACACACAGCTTCAGAGTTTCACCAAAAGTTTATCAAGTATGACTCATTTTTATCCACGGTTGCACACAATGTTTCACAGGTCGAGGTGTAGGACTGAGGTCGGTCTTTGCCTCTGATGGGCTCTAATCTGCAGTTCTATGTTACATGTTGGTTTGAAACTAGAACTAGAGCACATTAGGCATCCAGTGTACAAAGAGTGACACAAGTGAGGAAAATATTTCAAGATGAGGTTCAGTCAAATCCACATGTCCCCGATTCCTGATAGCTGTTCCAACTCTATCCATCAGTAGGCCTGATAAATTCCGCAATGCAGAAAACATGGACTGAATCACAGAATTAACTGGAATCAATCATAAGATGTGGAATATTGTGGATTTTGCTCGTGTGTGGGTGTGGTCTGTTAACTCTACAAGTTAGTATTTCTTGGTGCCAGAGTCAAATGAACAAGAATATGTAGATGAGAGCTGAATGCATGTAGACTGCTAGGCATGCACTGATGAGGCTCAGGTCCCCCTTCAGAAGTTAAGGGTTGGCAAAAAGGCAGACAGAACCCCCCCCCCCCCCCCCAAAAAAAAAAAGAAAAAAAAAAAGGTTAAATTCAATGGTAGGGTACGCTGCTGTAGAATGCTGGCTAACCAATCTATATGGGTCTTGATCAAAAACCGGTCCTTGAATATTTATGTTGCATCCTGTCTTTTAATGAATTGGGCTGCTGCTGCTATCCCAGACATAAACAAATGGAAACCTTACCATTCCAGCTATATTTTGATGGCTCTTCTATGCCTTTATTAATGGAAGCCATAGTTGGAGTGTTGCTCTGTGCTGTGCTTCCTGTTGGGCTGACATTTAACACAGTTGTACGACACACCCACAGACAGACAAATGCTGGCTTCCTCCAACATTTTCTGCTGCTTCATATCGCTTCGTCTGCCACCTCCCTGCAACTTGTTTGCACCTTTTGCTATGGAACAGACACTCGAACACACACACATCCGCAGAAATTTGCACACATGCAGTTATTATCTCCTGGAACAATACTAATAGATGCATGTACTGCTGTGAGCAAACAGTTTGTGCCTCTGCTGCCAACAGTGGGAGCATGAAGGCTTGCCAAGTCTCTCCTACCCTGAGCTTCCTCTCTCTCCTTCCCTCTCCTCTGTCGTAAACTCTAAACTTTTTCTCTCCTATTTCTGTTTTCTTCTGTTTTCATTTCCCTGATGTTTACACTCTGAGTGCTGTGGTTCTCAACTGGATTTGAAATCTTTTTTGCAGCATCAACAACAAATTTATAATTGATGGACAAACACAACCAAGCATGCACATACACTTCTGTTTCTGGTTTTGTTTAATTAGTAGAAGTGAGGAACTAAAGGGGGTTAGGGGGAAGAAAAGCCACAAAACTTTGTCTGATTACTGGCACCCCCTTTGAGCAGGTATATTAGTATGAGCAAAGTTAAGGATTGGGGGGGGGGGTGTCACACACGGGTTGAGGCGACTGACCCTCTGCATCACCTGTTAGTGTAAAAATTGGAAGCTATACTTTGCAGAGCATCTGCTTTTCTGATTGGGCAAAAGAATTGGGGATTAAAGCAATAACATACTCTGCAGGTCAGATACTGAGCTTTTTTGAGGTTTGTTCGACCTAGAAAGAGCATGATCACAGCAGAATTGACCTCAAAAAGAGGCTTAGAAGTGTGAAAAACGGAATCATAAAGAGTTAAAGAGATATATCTTGATTAGCTACTTGAGTACTGAGTAATATGGGACCAAGGACAAACGAGAGTCCCATTTTTAGGGTTTTCACATATTTTTGACCCCAAGTGGAGGCAACAGACGGAAGTGTCTGCATTCTGTGCATTGCACCAGTTTTGCACCTTCATAAGCCCCACCCTTAACAATTTAATTTGATTTTTCTGCTTCCCAGTGCAGATCCAGATAAGTTTTAGTTATTCTGTACCACACTGTCTTCTTCTGCTTATCCGGGATCGGGTTGCGGGGCCAGCTGCTCAAGCAAGGAAGCCCAGGCTTCCCATCCCCAGCCACAGTGGCCAGACATCCAGGGGGGATTCCGAGGCATTCCAAGGCCAGCCCAGAGACGAAGTCCTTCCAGTGTGTCCTGGGTCTACCCTGGGGCCTCGTCCTGGTGGGGCATGCCCGGAACACCTCACCAGGGAGGTGTCCAGGAGGCATCTTAACCAGGTGCCCTTACCACCTCATCTGGACCCCTCTGGATGAGGAGGAGGAGCGACTCAACTTTGAACCCTTCCCCGATGACGGAGCTTCTCACTTATCTTCTCACCTATCTCTAAAGCTGCTCTCAGACTTGCATTGTGGACCATGAGCGGTAAAGTCCATCTGTGCTTTAATCGTACTTGTCTTTTCAAACATGTCGCTTCCACGCAGACTTGTTGCGACCCGGGCGCTTTCGGACATCAGGAAATGTTATGGATATGTCAACGCAGCCAAACTCTCCCTTCAACCCTGTCTGGAACATTTTCTTGTGCGTTCAGCCAAAATGGCGTGCCGCAACATTTCCGCTCTTATGACCTGGAAACCAGTAGGTACATGTCCGCTACATCTCCGAGGTAAAAGACCGCAACACATGTCTGAATGCAGACGTTATAAAGGACAAACTCTGCATTATTACCACTTCCCAGTGCAAGTCTGAAAGGGGGCTTGGATTTGGAGGGGCCGATTCTTATCCCAGCCACTTCACACTGTTTCGAATCGCTCCAGTGAGAGTCGAAAATCACGGCCAGATGAAGCCAACAGAGCCACATCATCTGCAAAAACCAGAGACCCGATCCTGAGGCCACCAAACCGGATCCCCTCAACACCTCAACACTTAGTTATTCCAACACATTTAAACCCTGCTGCTACTGGGTGTAGATGCTCTTGTCTGTGATGGCTAATGCTCACCCACACAAAAACGGGTGTTGCCTAATGATAGCTTCCTATAATGGATACAAATACACAAAGCATTCCCATTTTCCTCTTTACATTAACGCTAATCCAGAGGGATTTTTTTTAATCCAAAAAAGCTGGTGAACTAAATCCTGCCACCTTGGATGTTTAACAAACCTGCTTCGGGTTCATTTCCTTTTGGAGTATACTAGAAATGCATCAGGATTTTATTTAATTCAATGAGTTGATAAATTCTGGCAGATTTTGTTCAACACCTCCCTTCTATATAATGAAAGCTCAAGTTGCAGTTCAGTGAGAGAGAGAGCAAGAGAAGACCTAATTTCCTACAATGCAACGAGACTTCAGTTATCCACTGCAAACAGAGGTTGGCTATCGATTTGTTTGATCTTTAAAGATCACAGCTGACTCAACCGCACATACACACAGATTTAAACACTCCCAGCAGTTTGCTGCACCAACTGAATAATTTTGCCGCCACATGAAAACAGCGTTTCAGCCCTGTGGATGCTGTACGCAGCTCTTTAGAGCTTTCATCTTGACGTTGCTTTCATTTGCTGTTCTTTGCTCAGCTGTGCACATTTTCTGAGCAAAGTCTTTGACATTAGTACACTGCTTGTTATCTCCAAGTCCACACCAGTGCAAATTCATGATCCTGCAGCTACTACAAAATGATACCTGTGCTTTTCCTGAAGTGTCAGATACGTCTGTCTTATCTGCCGCAATCACATTTCCACTTCTCCTGCCTCTTTTCCTCTTGTATTACCCTTTTGTTCCTCATCCTTCAAGTCTCCATCTTTCTGTTTCTTTTAACTTTGCTAGTTTTTACTCCATGTACCCCATACTCATATGACACCACTCTTCTCTGATGTACAAATTGATCAATTATTGGGCCAGTGACAGGAAATTATCAGTCTGATATCATGACGACTTGCCCAATAACATGTATATTCAGGGGTGCAGATGGGATTTTTAAAGTGCGGGGACCAAATGATGTCAACTCCAAGTTATTTTTGTATTATTTAAACCCGAAAGAAAGCTGCTGCTTCACAGGGGAGACCCCAAGCTCCTTCCAAACCACTTTCCCTCCTTATTTTAGACACTACCTACCCCTACAGTTGGAATATTTAAGATCGGATGTGAAGAAGTTGAAAATCCTAGTTTTAAGCTTAGTCTTTTTGGTTTTGTTCATTATTGGTTTTGTTAAATACTTAATTTAACCCCAACTGGTGCAATGAGTTGCTTCTCATTTCCTAAACAAGCATGTGGAAAGACACATCCCGTGGAAAAAATGTTAGTTTGAGCAGGGTCCAATCATTGGCATGCATCAAGCAGAAAAAACATCTAAGGAGAGGCAGAAATTACTAAAATTGGGTTCAAAACTGTCCAACGCATTATTAAAAACTGGAAGGTTAGCCAGGACCCATCATCTTCGAGGAAGAAATGTGGCTGGAAAAAAATATGAATGATTGTGATTGCCGATCTCTTAAACGTTTAGCGAGATCAAATCAAAGAAAAACAACAGTAGAACTCAGGGCTATTTTTAATAGTGTGAAAGTAGGAGCATTTCCATGCACACAATGGAAAGGGAAGTCGGGACTGAACAGCTGTGTAGTCTGAAAGGATAAGTTTCTTTTTTTTAACCTGGACCTTATTTCTATATGTATATAAGTGCATTTACTCACCGGTAAAGTTTCTGCATCACTTTGAGTCCTTCGGAAGATATTGTGTGAGTCGCCCTTCGATGTTCCTCCAGTAAAATGGGAGAGATGGGGGAACCACTATTTTAGACATTATCTGCAGCAAAAACTCCTTAATTTCATCAATGCTTTAAGTAGAATGAAAAAACGAATGAGTACTATTGTCCACTGAGTTCAGAGTTTTGTAATTTTTTTTTTTTTTTTTTTTTTTTTGTCTGGGTAGCGAGCTGCTCTTCTCAGCTGCACTATGGAAGCGTGCATCGGCCCTGAAAAGTGTGAAGTACACCCTGATGACTAACAGAAAGCTAAATCTGAACTCACGGGACAATATTAGTCGTTCGTTCATTCTACTTAAAGTATTGGCGAAAATCAATTTGCTGCAGATAATGTCTTATATAGTGGCTGCCTCATCTTTCCCATTTTATCGGAGGAACACCGAAGGGCGACTCAACGTACTATCTTCTGAAGGACTCAATGTGATGCAGAAACTTTACCGGTGAGTAAGTGCATGTATATACACCTAGAAATAAGGTCCAGGTTGAAAAAAAAGAAACTTATCCTTTAAGAAATCCACTAATCAGTGAGAATAACTTGGGGGAAAAAGGCATCAATTTGCTAGGGAGCATAAAGATTGGAATCTGGAGAAATGGAAGAAGAAGGTCATGTGGTCTGAGTCCAGATTTACCCTGTTCCAGAGTGATGGACGCATCAGGGTAAGAAGAGAGGCAGATGAAGGTGATGCAGGAGCGGTCAGACTCCACCATCATCAATGCACGATCTTGGTAAAAAATTAATGCAACACTGGATGGAAATGAATCTTTTGACACTGTGGAAGCTTATCGACACAATGCCACAGCAAATGTGTACCGTAATCAAAGCTAAAGACGGTCCAACAAAATATTGGAGTGTATGACCTTTTTTTCTTGGCCAGGTGTCGTAGTTTGATGTCATGATTAGATATGTATGTGTGTTATCTTTTATCAGTTATCAGTATCGGCCTTTAGGAGCTGAAATTTATCGGTTATCATATCGGTTTTAAAAAAAGTTATCATACATCCCTACAAATTGGGGTTGTCATGGATGTGTTGTCCCATCTGTCCACCTGAGTTTTCTCTTCTTCCTTCCCTGCTCTCACTGTCTTCATAATGGCAGGAGGCCATTTTGTATCCACAATTCTTGCCCTCCACAATCACCAAAATGTCTACGCCCAGATGCTCATTGTCACCCTTGAGGAGGAAGGGAGGGGGGGAGAAAACCCCAGTCTGCTCTCTGTAACCCCTAAACTCGCCGTGCTCATGGCATGGAACATCAAACTCGAGGCTTTCTTTGTCCTCTTTTCCTTCCTTACTTTGTACATGCAGCATAAAAGCAAAGATTTCCTACTACAATCTGCATGAGCTTCTTTTTTCCCTAAAAAAAAAAAAAAAGAACTTCCATTTGCATGAGAACATATTTGAGGCTACGAAACTAAGGGTCTGGTTGTGCAGTCTGTACACACATCCTCAACGACGCTGTGCCTGTGAGCATGATTTCTCCTTGCGACATAAATCTCAACAAAAGCAGTTAAATTAATGGTCAGTAGCTTCAATTTTCCCTCTGTATGTGTGTGTGCACGCACCTTTATGTTGTCGTTTGTGTTTGCACACGCACAAAAAGCTCAACATACCCCACTTGGCATGTCCTGTTTGTTGCTCTCCGTGGACCTGATTTACTACATGCAGGCACGCACACACACCTCGGCCACTATCGGACGAGATCATAAAAGTAAGGCTCCATCGTCTGTGGCTGCTAAGAAAACACAGGGATGTTTTTCACCCACCAAAAGGGCAATAAACTCTGTCTCGCACACTTGAGTGGTTCTCCTCGCGGTGGAAATAGGTCACACAACCCACCTGCAGTTCAGTTTTAGCTGCAAAATCTGTGCGCATTTAAACGCAGTATATATTCTGGCAAAAGAACTTAAAGCCTCGGCAGCGCTGGGACCATTGCCAGCAGTATACTCAGATGAAATTTTTCCTCTGCCTCCACTGACCTCCATAACAACAAATCATACCATGAACTGGTCACTAAATATGGCTATTTGCATTCATCTTGACCAGACAAAGAGTCCGATGCACCAGCATCTTTACTTATTCCCATAATCCTCCAGCAGCATCTTTATCTCAACCATCTTTAGGTGTTTAATCGGTTGGTTCATGAGTGAATTAACGGATGAATGTGTGGTAATAGCCTCCTTTTCTACCTCTGTCCTCTTTCTCCTGTGTGCAGTCTCCACCTTTGGCTCTGTCCCCGACATTAGGACCAAACGACTCCTCAGCCCTGACTCATGTTGAGTCACAGGGCAGCACGCTTACAGGCCTGCTTAGAATAGCTTCCTCTCTGCTCCACTAGCACAGTGACTAGTGTGCACGCAAAAGCTTTGCACAGCACAGCGCTCATCCGTCACATAAACTAGACCTGCGATGCTTATCGTTCCTATTATGGACGGAGAATTCTTTACTTGCCAGCCAGCTTTTAAAGCACATGAATTTGACCTCTGCGAGCCATAAAGCCCACACCAAGAGCACAAACGAGAGAAAGCGAACACACTGCTGTGGGAAAGCACACGGGGAGATGCTTAGGGGGGTTACACAGAACAACAAAATAAACTAAAGGCTTGAACAGTGACATTTTTTTTTATTCTTTTTTTTTTTTTGTAAATGTCCCAAGCATGATTATCTGTAACCAATTAAAAGTGTACTGGAATCATTGGTGACTAATGACAGCAGCAAAGGCAGAGCCCTGCCTGAAAGCCCCTCATTGTGTAATTAGCAGGGGTCTACACACACTTAAATGAACGTGTAACTTGCAAGTTTCCCTGAAATCCATCACCCACTGATTAAAACGGTGAAATACACCAAATTTGTTCAAAGTAAATGTTTCTAAAGTGAAAATTGTAATTGGCTGTTACATTATTAAGGATTTGGCTGATAAATGGCTGATGCAATTCAGAATAATGCCTACTGGTCTAGGTCATTTTAATGGGATGGTATTTGATTATAGCTACCTTATGCAGTGCTTAGTAATTAACATAAAGGGGGAAAAATCTAATTAAGAGATTGCATCAAAATAATTGGGTTTGAGAATGTCCCCTCTAAGTTGAAAATGAGCTCCTACCTTAAATTGAATGGGGGGAGGGGTGTTTGTTGTTCGTTGAAATGCTTTGACCTTTCAGTGACGGTGTACGGTTGCTCTGCGTTTGCTCTAACCTCTTGATCCCCCTCTCCTCCCTTTCTCAAGTACCCTCAGTGGTTCAGTCCATTCCTCATATCAGCACTTCTTATCTGCTGCACTCTGCTACGTATGCCCCCACCCCCACCCCACCCCCCCACCACCACCACTCCTGGTGGTGCAGTCCAGGCCGTTCACCAATCATGTAAGAGCCACAGCGGCCAAGCTATATATCCCCCGTTCCATCTGTAGCTGGCACTCTTGCATCACATTTGCTCTGCTCAGTCCTTTCCCAAGCGCTTTAGCTGCTTTTCACTCTCACTGCTCTGCTTTTCCTTCTTCTGGAAGCTCCAACTCCTCCTCATGTCATTGAATCGAAGCAGTTTTTCTCCGCTTTCTTTATATATTTAGCATCTTTTGCCTTCCCTACTTACATTTCCCATGTGACCCCGTTTTCCTATAATTAGCACCTCTTCACCTGACATGTTTTTTTTCCCTTACCCATTTCTTATCCTCTTTATAGCACGTTCATCTAGATTTAACTCTGCCTCTTTTTTACATTAACTGTTTTCAACTTGAGTGAAATTTTGCTCTTCCAAACAACTTCCTAATACTCTTTCATCCTCTTAAATTTTCTCCCTTACATCTCAGTTACGATGCCTCCTTATCTTTGTCCTCTAGCTCTGATCTGCCCCCCCTCCACCCCCCTGCAGCTCTGTGAGCTGTGGTTAAATAGGTCCATCTTGCCGTGCTTCCTCTTTCCAGTGGCTTCATGATTGCTAATGAAGCACACAGACAGAAAACATGATGTTGAGGAGGAAAGGATGGAGAGGAGTGTTTCCCATGGAGACAGGCTCTCATGTAGCTGGCTAGCTGATTGGCTGATTGATGACCCTGTAGCCATTTTGACCGATTAGGATGACAGAGCCTTTTATAGCACAGTGGAGCTTGACTATGTGACCACATAGCACAACATCCTTGCTGACTAGTGTGTAGCATAAGGCCACGCTTCATCTCTGAGGCATATGCAATGCGATACAACATCACTAAGCTTATGATGTCATAACACAGCTTAATGCATAAGATGATTCTTGGATGTGGGCATACTGTAAGTCCATCTGTCACCTTATAACAACAAACTCTGTTTTGCCAGCTTGGACATTCCTCTCACGTGTCATCAAAACGGTCACAAAGAAACAAAAGCGGGAGACGGAGGCATGCTGTCTGATGACAGGTGGTCAGTAAAACATGAAATGGCCATGTTTATGATTAATACTGGATTTCTCTAATACTCCATCCAGACTCTTTAGCCCATTTTTTTTTTTTTTTTTCTTTTTCCCCCTTCCTTGTTTCATGTCCTTGATTCACACCAAAGCCACCACAAAAAAAGCCCACGTATGGACAAACGCAGACTGACTTTAATGTCTGATCTATCTAGTTCATTCCCTGCAGAAACCACAGGAAACTCTCAATATTTAAAATGCAGGCTCACTCATGAACACGCTGCAGGAGTGAGAGGATAGCTCAAGCTGTGGTTGATTGGATCATGTCTTATTTATTTATTTTGTTTTCATTAGTGACCAGCTCTGGCAGCCCACGATACACTGCAGTAGGTTATTTTTACCCCAATTAGAGTTGCTAGTTAGTAGATCGTAGATTCTCGGAGTAACAACCCAATGCTGATGCTTTCATATGCAACACAAGCGATTATCTGACCATAAACGTTCTCTCAATCAGTTCTCTTGACTTTACAGGCAAGATTTATTTTCTAAGAGTGCTCACACTCCCAGCATGCAGCATCTAAAGGTTTTTTTTTTTTCACCCAAACCCCTTTTTTTCTGTCCTTTCCACCTTTTTTTTTCAGCTTACAAGTCTCTTCAGATTGTCTTATTGTAGAGTATTTCATGTTTTCAAGCTCAAGCCATACCCCAAAGAAGAAAAAAAGGCAAATAATTAGCACATTATACTCATCCCCTCCTTATCATGCATTAACCATCCACTTCTCTTTCCTGTTATGTTAAATCTGCCAGAGCTGCAGTTTCATCCTAACAAACAGACATCATTCCCCTCTTTTGTCAGCCTCTACTGCATGTTTAAGTACGTAACCATCTCTGCTAACGAATACACACTCTGTATGCACCATGTCAGTCAGTCTCCTTACTTCTACTCCCTCAAATGTCAAAATCATTATATTGCCCTTGCAAGTTCCTTTCTGAGCCATCTTTTGATTTGCTAAACCAGGAAAAGCTTATGTAAACTGGTGTTAGGACAAAGGCTGAGGCTGCCGGCACAATTCTGGGAATGTGACTCACATGGCATGAATCGCAGTCTGATTATTGGTTGATTAGTTTTTCTGGATGTTTGCCTTATAGAGGTCAGTGAGAAGGGAGTGTCTGTTTGTGAGGATTAAAGCCGAAACAGTCATTCCCATGCTGATTTTTCTCGAGCATCCTTTTGACATCTTTCTCTTGAACTCCAATCAAGATGATTCCTCCCACCTCCCTCACATTTTACAATTCAGACACTGTCCCCAGCATTGATGTCAAAGAAGAGCTGAAGACAGCAGCAGCAGTGCTGGTGGATCTTCAGTCTTGCACATTTGTGTTCAAAAAGCAATTCTGCAGGTGATGACTCCTAACCACGTATGCTGACAGACATCTTCCTCCTTTGGTTAAACCTCGGCGCTATGATTTGATTAAGAGCGTTAATATTGTCAAAGATTGAAGGGGGGAAAAAGGAGCAGAGTTAACGGCAACACCTGAACGCATTTGTCACAGTGAAAAGCCCTTATTCTGATTAATGATGGCCCAACAGCTGGAAATATAATGAAAAATGAAATGGGGCACAATATTTTTTGGCAAGACAGTCTAAAGCAAGCAGACAGTATTCCTCCTCAATTCATCACCTTTTCACCTCATTAGATTCATGATAAATATTACGACTTTGTAATATAGAAAATGACTGAGGTAACACGGGGCTTGCTTACTTCAATTATATAATAAGCATCTCATTTAACGATGGATGCTTGTAACAGCTGTACTTGTAAGTGAAATTCATTTTAGAACATCCTACAGCATGATAATTGTACAACTTAAATGCATGATTTTGATATCAATTAATTTAGCACCACAAAACTTTGATTATGTAAAAAAAGAAACGTTGTAAGCAGAATATAATAAGAGGTGTGGAGCAATTTGTAAAAGAAAAGCTTCATCCACTTCTGCACTGTGATTCATTCTGCCTGAGTCATTCAGCACGCTTAGGGTTAAAGTATAGCTGCAGCGTCTTACTGCAGTGTCTAAAGCATTTGGCTGATCGTTACAGTATACGCCAGGAAAAGAAAAGAAGGGGGGGGAAAAAACATCTCTCTCTAATATTTCCTTTTTTCTTCCAAAAATCCTTTTTATTGCATTTATAACATTTGGCACAGTACAAATTCTTGGTGCTTTTACAAGATAAACCTGTAAAGATCGACACTGACCTTTTTTCGGTTTTTTCGTTAAAGAAAGTCTGCTCTGTATAAATATTTTTTTTTTCTCATCACTGCATTCTCTGTAGCACGGTGTAAAAATCACACAGAATGCCCCTTTTTAAAACAACACTACCCTCATTTGTCAAAGTCAAGACAGCATCTTAAACAACTCATGGTTTTAAATAGAATTTACAAGTTAGAAAATAGTTTCAATTTCTTTTTAATATATGTTTCTCTATCACCAACCCATGGTAGTTTCAATATGTCCATATATATATTTATTTATAAGCATGTACAACAATAAATCATCAGTCTTTTAAAGTTTGCACTCTGTACAAAAAAAGTAGTTCCTGTCCTTCTTTCCTCTTTTTTTTTTCCTTTTTTTTTTTGTTGTGCATTCTATTGCATGATTTTAATGAAGAAAGGAAGAAAGGGGAGTGGACCAGGGGTGAGTGGGAGTTGGGGGCATGGGGAAAAGAGTGAGAGCCTAAAGGAGGAGGGACTTTTTAAATCTGAGTCTCTTGTACCTTCTCCTTGGTGTGAGTTTTTATGACAAAGGGCTCAGCCATTGCTGTGATGGTGCTGGGCAGGGTTCGAGGCAAAGAGTTCCCAACATTGTTGTCTGTCCATTTAGCCCCATGACCGGTTGGTTTATACGTGTTATATTTGGGCTTTAGAGTACTGTAGTCCACTTTATGGGGGCTGTAGTCCATTTTATGAGGACTGTAATCAAGTGTAGGTCTCTGGGTGTGTGGACTAAAGTCAGACTTAAAGGCGCTGTAATCCACTTTGTGGGGGCTGAAGTCTGTCTTGAAGGCGCTGTAATCAGGTGCAGTCTTATGGGGGGGTGTAATGGTCCTTGGTTTTGTAGGTAATCTCCATTTTAGGTCTCTGGGAATTGTAGTCCATTTTGGGTTTTGGCTGAGTGCTGAAGCCAGGCTTGAATGGGCTATAATCAGGCTTAGGTCTTGGATGAGTGCCAAAGTCGGGCTTGAATGGGCTGTATTCAGCTTTAGGTTTATGTTGTGTGTTGTAGTCGGACTTTAATGGGCTGTAGTCGTGTTTCGGTTTCGGTTGGGTGTTGTAGTCTCGTTTGAATGGGCTGAAGTCTGTTCTCTGCCTTGGATGAGTGCTGTAATCTGGTTTGAAGGGGCTGTAGTCTGTTTTAACCTTTGGGTGAGTGCCAAAGTCTGGTTTAAATGGGCTGTATTCCGATTTAGCTTTGTGAGTGCTGTAATCCGGTCTATATGGGCTGCAGTCAGGCTTTGGTCTGTGAAGGCTAAAATCTGGTGTTGATTTGTGTGTGCTGTAGTCTGCCATGGATTTGTGGCTGCTGAAGTCCATATTTGGCTTGTATGTAGTATATTCAGCCTTGGGCTTGTGTAGGGTGAAATCAGGCTGGGGTTTGTATTCAGCCTTCGGTTTGTGAAAGCTGTAGTCTGTCTTGTGGCTGATAAAGTCCAGTTTGTGTATGCTGTTATGGTCCCGGATCTCAGGCAATGTGAGAGACGACTCTTGGGCTGCAGATGCTGGAGGTGGAAGGTCCTCTTCATCCACCTGGATAATTTCTACGGTACGGGCAGCTGCCACTGTGCTTCTCTGTTGGTGGCGCTTTCTCAACTTGTAGAAGGCTATTAGCATGACTGCAGCCAGCAATGTCACTGCCACAAAACAACCTATTATAATCTTGGTGGTCTTCATCACTTCATCCAGGCTAGGGCCAGACTTGCCTGGCTTACCGGTGGCACCTCGCAGTCCTGGCACCACAGATGGCTTAGCTGCACTTGCTGGACTGTCAGTGTTTTGCAGCAGCACAGTTGGTGTTGAGATGAAGACTGGCTGAAAGACTGAAGGAGAGGCAGTAGTAGTTGTTGTCCCTAGGCCTACTCCCCCGCCAGCCACCCCAGCACCTGCAGCTGCAGCCATGGTCGTGGTGGTCTTAGGTTTGGGCATCTCAGTGGTTGGACCCAGGACCTCCACTGTAACTGTGGTAAAGTAACTCAAGTTTGATGTGTTGAGCTCAGCTGCACTCACATTGAGGTAGGCTGAGGCATTAGAGTTCCCAGCTGCATTGGAAACCATGCAAGTGTACGTGCCTGTATCTGCTGCCAGGACGTTCGAGAAATTAAGGGTACCGTCATTGAGGACTGATATTCTGGGGTGACCAGAGGCATGTGTCAGAATAGTCCCATTGGGTAGGAGCCAGCGTACTGAAGACATGGGGGCTGTGCGGCAGCGAAGCTCAGCCACTCTCCCTGCTGAGATGTTTAAGTCCCGTGGTGCATCAGCAATGAACGGTGCAGAACACTGGACTGCAGCGCCCTCACCTTGATCCACCTCAACCAGCTGTCGTCCTCTCATGGTGGCAGGTGAGTGACAGCGTCCACAGCAAGTTGAATTGGTAGGGATGTACTCTCTTAGCCAGCGTGCCAGCCATACAGCCTCACAGCCACAGTCCCAAGGGTTGTGATGGAGGTGGAGCTCCACCAGGTACTTGAGTGGGGAGAACAGATCATGTGGCACAGCGCTCAGATTGTTATGGGCAAGATTGAGCTCTACCAGTGAAGAGAGATCATCAAAAGCATTGCGTTCTATGAGTGTAATTTGAGAGTTCATCACCCATAGCTTTTTGAGCGAGCGTAGACCTTTGAATGAGTCTGGCTTTATCACTGGGAACAAATTTTCTGAGATCTCAAGCTCCTCAAGGCCCTTTAGTGGACTCAGGTTTGGCATATCGCCCCTTACGTTGCACATTCCCAGGTTGAGGTACTTCAGGTTTTGTAGGCCCTCAAAAGCTCCTTCTGAGATGTACTCCAGTTTCCTTAATTCTCCCAGATCCAGTCGCATGAGTGAGGGCACCCGGTTGAAGGCATACGAGGGAATACTCTCAATGGGGTTGTTCCTCAACCACAGTTCTCTTAGTTTAGACAGGTACTCAAAAGCCCCGCTGGGCACCACTGTCAATCGGTTGTCAAACAGCTCCAATGTGTTGAGGCTGGTTAGTCCATTAAACGCGCCCACCTCAATCTGCCGTATGGCATTTCGGCCAAGCTGGAGCACCTCAAGGTGGTGCAGATGGCGGAACGAGTCAGCCTGCACCGCCTCAATGGCGTTTTCCATTAGATTGAGGTGCCGCGTGTTGGCAGGAATCCCAGGGGGCACGCGGGTCAGGCCCCGTCGGGTGCACACCACTTTCCCCTGCTGATTACTGCAGGAACACTGTGGTGGACAGCCCTGGGGTCCTTGAGACACCGCCGCCCCCGCCAAGGCCAGGGAGGCGCTGCTCCACGCTCGCGCCATCAGGAAGACTAAACAGAGCAGGGCGGCTTTCCTGGCACGATGCACAGCTACCCGCCCCAGGAGACTCATGATGTGGCACGTTCATAATTCAGCATCATCTGGGGGGGAGGATGGGGATGTTTGGGACAGGTGTTTGAGTTCAAGGGCAGGAAAAGGAGCTGGATGGCCGGTAGTACTGATAAGGAGACCAGAGCAAAGAGGATAAGGGATTTGGATAGGACAAGGGAGGAGAGTGGGTTTGGGTGCTTGCTGTGGGGCAAGAGGGCTTGACCTATCCTTACTTAAATGGTGTTTATATTTCCATGAAGTGTCATGGGCAGAAGGACAGGAGGGGGTGGTGAAGGCTGGCTTTTCTGAAACATGTGTATGAGAGGGACATGATGGTAAATTAAGCAACCAAAAATAGTATTACAAGACAGGGAATAGTAGGGTGTTACAAATTAATGCAAAGAGGGGTTGAAACTCTAGACACCTACCTCAAGTTATTATTACAGGTCCTTGAACTGAGATATATAGCTTCCCTCCTTTTTGCAATCACACATGAGCTGTGGTTTTCGCACCAGATGCATTTATATCCAAGAGCAGCAAAGAAAACCTTTTTATATTTGCCCTGTCAAAATGGTATCAATGCCAAAGAGCTAAACCAAGATGAGCCCTTTTGTAAATCCATACATCCAAAGTGAAAGGTTCGAAGGCCTTTTGTGAGTGTTGTCTTTTTTTCTCCCTTTCCGTAATGCTGAGAGGGAAAAAAGGGAAAAAGACTGTAGAAAGGAATCCAGTCAGGCTCCCAAAGCAGCAGTGCTCCCTTGCTTGCTTCTTGCTGTCGGCTCCTCTTCTCCTGCTTGTCCTTGGAATCCGACAGTTGATCCCCCTGCTAGACACCTTACCCAGGTCTCCATAGTACAGGTGACCACAGAAATGCACACGCACAATTTGGAATGTTTTTTGTGCACAAATACCCCAACAAAGGCAGAAGTAAAAAAGGAGGGTGGGGGTGGGATTGTTGAAGACTGAATGAAAATCCCACAGTCCTTTTCAATGTTCTTTTCCTTTTGTTTGCAGTGGTTATCAGGAGAGGTTGATGAGCCGTAGAAAAAAAAAGAAAAAAAAAGACTCCCACCCCCTCTAGTATTCCACTGTTCACTTTTTAGTAGTCAATCAGTTGGTCGCTTGGCCAATCTTGACAGCCCTCCTGCACTTCTTTTCCTTCCTCCACTTCTCAGTAGTGGCGTCGTGTCCACTAGATGTTTCAGGTTCTTTTTTTTTCTTCTTTGTCTCCTCTGGGAGCGCTTGGCAGGGATTGCAAAGACTAGGCGGCACACACTGCCTTCATTAGCTTCTCGGTCCTCTTAACTAGCCACACGCTCCAGCCTCGGCAGCCGCGGTTGCGACAGCAGCAATCGCAGAGCAACGCGCACCATCCCTGCAAGGCGCACGGCAGCAGTATCGCGCACACAGCAGCAGCTGCCGCCTGCCTCCCGTGCACTTCCCAATAATCCGTCAATTTCTTCAGAGGAAGAGCAAGGAGGGGGATGGAAGGGGGTGCTGGGAGGAGTTGGGGAGGGGGGGTGGGGTGTTAGAGCTGGTTTGATGGAGGTGGTTTTGAAGGAGGAAGGACGGTGCACAGTTTCTCCTTCCTCTCTCTGGCTTGTTTCTTCTTGTTTCCAGTTCTTTTTTTCCCCCCTCCTTCTCTTCTTGCGGTGATCAGCACCCCCTCGTTAACGCAGTGTCCAACTGGGGAAAGGAGCAAGGCAGAGGAGGCAAGCGCTGGGCAAGTGCAGCTTACAGGCGTGACGTTAACAGCAGCGTCGATGTGGAAAGGATCCGTTGTAGCAGCAAAAGAGAGCGTGCGCCGTCTCTCTCTAGCTCCCTTGCGCTCACTCTCTCTCTCTCGCATACACACACCCCTTCTCTCTCTCTTTTTCACTCTCTCTCTCTCTCTCTGACGATCTGTCTCTCTCTGCTTCCCCCCTGCTCTCTGCAGTGTCCTGAGGTAGTTGGGTGAGCTCAAAGCACTCAGCCCTTTTTAGAGATATACCTCTTCAAAAACCAGTTTGCTCCTGCTGTCCTCTCCCTTTTTTAATGCTCATAGTCTCTTGTTCTATGGCTTTCTGGGGCTTTTCGTTGCTTTAGGGGAGAGACGGGCTGTCCAAGCACAAGGCAGAGATGGACGGTGGCATCCCCACAGCAACCAGATTTTAACCCCCTCTTGCCCAGCAGTAATCCAACCATTCCAACGAGTCTGGCAAAGCGCTCCAGCATTGCTGTAGTGGCAAAGGC